>OW387790.2:1227500-1482500 GCA_936446665.2 Synanthedon andrenaeformis | reverse complement strand
ATATAATCCATAATATGTACTGTTTCTCTGCTTTTCCATTTATTTGTCACTAAGAAAAATAATTGGATTAATACTAATAACTTCAAAATAACTTTAACTTCATAAGTTTGTTATGAAACATCAAGGCAACTGTCGATATTACAATTATTTGGCTAATGAAAAAATCCAAGGTAAAATGACAACTGAGCAAATGGGGTGTGATAACTGAGTGAAAAATTGATCGGCTCCCACCAGAGCTGACGCAAGTTTAAATCCTGTTTATTTTTCCTATTATTTCATTAGTAAATTAGTTTTAATAGTGGAAATAAGTCGATAAGAAGTCTGAATGTTAAGAAGACTATATATATATTTATCCTGAATAATAATCCTATCGATTAGTATAATAAAACAGCGAGTGTTTTTTTTTTTTTTTTTTTTTTTTTTTTTTTTTTTTTTTTTTTTTTTTTTTTTTTTTTTTTTTTTATAATATAAAGGTGGCAGACAGGCAGGCGGCCCACTTGATGGTAGGTGGTTACCGTCGCCTAAGGACACAAGCAACACCAAGGGGAGTGCTAGTGCGCTGCCTACCCTGTAGATATTTGTTAACCCCTCGCTTGAAGAAGCCCATATTGTAGCTAGGTGGAAACACCTCAGAAGGGAGATTGTTCCAAAGATCGCGCGTCCGCGGAATAAAGTTTCTACCCAACCGGACTGTGCGTAGTGGCACCTTATCCAAGTAATGCGGATGAACTCCACATCTATGACGCGCAGTACGGTGGTAAAAACTTGGGGTAGGCATTAGTTGGAACAACTCATCAGAGCACTCACCATTGTACAGCCGGTAGAACACACAAAGAGAGGCTACATCCCTTCTTAAACTAAGGGGTTCTAACCGTTTTTGTGTGAGCGTTGGATCATTGACAATTCGAATAATTCGACGTTGCAAGGCGTCAAATGGATCTAGCTGGTATTTTGGCGCGCCAGCCCAGAGATGAGAGCAGTATTCCATATGGGGCCTAATCTGGGCCTTGTAGAGAACAAGGCCTTGTAATTTTAGTTGGTTCGAGCCCCGGGCGAGCCAAGCGAGTTTTAAAAATCTTTGAATGCAGTTTTGTTTCTTTTTAAAAATAAAGGATTATCTCCTTTATGTAAAATGAGCTAGCTTAAAGATTTAAGGTAGTTTCCCTCCAGGGCCCGACTTATTTTTCCACCCTGTATATATATCGCTGCCAATCCTAGATGGCACTTATTGAATGTTATCATTCCAATTATTCCCTAAAACTTAAAAGAAAAATTAATGTGCCTAATATTTAGTTGCAAACTTTTGTAACATACGAGTTTCGAACTTCATTACTTGTCTTGTTTATTTCAAGAAAGCTTATAAAGGCGAAAATATAGAGCGAAAATATAGAACGTTGTACACCGAGTGTACTTAATTAATAAAATATTAATGTAGTTAACTGTTTTATTATAAAATTTTATATAATGCTAGATATAGAGGCTGAAGTTTTAGAGCTATTGCAATTCATAGTGAAAGGACGTATTGATTTCAGCATTACAAACTGGGCAATCTGTCTGGAGGAAATGTTAACCATCTTAAGGAAAACTGATGTTTTGATGATTCTGTTTGATGAGCGGTTGATAATTCTGGTTGATGATGAGTGGTTAGGGTGCATGCCTACACGCTCTGTTTCAGAATTCCGGGTTCAATTCTTGGCAGGGTCAACTTTGGAAATAAACTTTTGTCAATGTTGGCTCTGATCTGGATCTAGAAAATAGTGGCAACGTAGAAGACCACCGTGAAATAACAGAGCGTGTGTTATTGTGTTTCGGTGAGTAAGTAAGTGATGCCAAAGCCCATTTCTCTATTCCTTCCCTATCCTTAATCTTACTTACAGCACATGTGGCGGTGCTTGTGTTATATAAGACGGTAACAAACATCAGCCTGTCTACCAACCTTAACAATAAAAAAAAGCAGAATAGGTGCTGTTGAGTTTCCGTTCAATAACAAGGACAATGTTGATAATGGATTAATTTATTATAGCTCCATTGAAAAGCTGTCTCCAGTGCTTTACAAAGCATTCATCTATTGCTCCTTTGTGTTCTGAGTATGATACAAGCGTGACGTCGACACGCAATGAACTCGAGTTCACTGTTCAGAAGTTCCCTGAACAATTATAAAACTTTAGAAACAGTCGAGCTGAAACATCGATTCAAACTGAACCCATTTCAATGCCGAACATTTGATCAAAACTGAAAATTCAAACAATGCTCAGTGAGGGGATGAAAGTGGAATAATCAAGAGCTGGGGCCCAAGTGTCTAACTTGTCGGGAACTTGCCTCGTTGGACGAGTGGGTAGAAATGTGTGGAACAAGTAAACGGCGATGTAAGTGCGACAGGAAATACATAAGAAAGAAAATAAGTTTACTATTCAACAAGAAACTAGTCAGCCGCACCCGGCTTCGCACGGATGCAATTTTGTCTGAAAACTTTCTTAATTTTCTTAAATCTTAAAAGGTTAGACAGAAAAACCCTATTGCAAAGTAAAAGATTATTTTGATGACAAATTATAAACTAATATAATATCACAAAATAAATAATAGTACTAGAGTATTACTATGGCTAAAACTTAACTGCTTGCTGTATTATTGTATAGTAGATACAATAACAGGTTTAATTTTTGTTGAAATCTTTACAGGTCGAAATATTTTTAACATAATCTGTAAGTATAATATATTACTATAACCCACTGATGACAAGGTATCATCAAAAATAATATATGCCTAGCATACTTCCTCTCCAAAAATCAATTGGTAGAATCGCGTAGCCAATTTCAAAGTAACTTTTCTCCTAACTTTGATAATGATCATAATAGATTTAGGTGAAAACTTTTTGCGTCTTTACAGACAGCTTCGGATCTTTTTTTCACGAAAACAAGTTAAGCATATATAAAAAAGTATGTATTAACAGTCCTATGAGATTAATTGTACCTATGCTGTTAGTTCAAGTAGTATAAGTTCCAACGCAACGAGGAATATTAAAAAAATATGTGGTTATGTGGCAGGTTGACTTTCCACTTAATGTTAGTTGGCTACCGTCGCCTGTTAATATAACGCCTTACGTGCATACAAAGTTAGCAGAGGTTAGGAAACATACTGAAACATAAAATCACACATTTATTCACGGTGATGTTCTGTAAGGAAGTGGTTACTGAAACCAGAAGGGCTGGCAAATTTATACTGCGAAACTCCTCAAACTCCTCCGAAACGGCTTCACAGATTTTTATGAATTTTTTTGTGTATATTCGGTAGGTCTGAGAATAGGTTGTAAACTATTTTTTATACCCCTAAGTTATAAGGCTGGCCCACTCCAATTTTTTTTGCCAAAACAGCGTTTGCCAGTTAAGCTAGTAAAATATATTAAAATAAAAAAGTAATACCTTATCTGCCAAATAACAAAATACTGGTTAGGTTAAACAATAAAAAAACTGTATTTTTGTTATCTTATATTGAAACTATAAGGGGAAAACATAATGACTGCTTTTTCTTGTACCACGCTACACCTTTTGAATAGCACCCAGTCTGTCAATCTTGACCGCACCTCATCCAGTATGTACAACAGCAATTATTTCAAGACCTACCTCGCTCCCCCGTTTTCTAACTAAAGTAGGTCGTGGTTGAACACTTCAAACTAAATTTAGAGCTCCATTTAAATTGGAATTATTCTATTATTTCTGCTTATTGTTTTCCCAGTGGAGGCGTCAAATTGTTTTGTCACAGTGACAGCGGAGTAACCATTATCATATCTGATAATTAAGGCTTTAAGTGACTGTTTCATATAAACAGTTGCATGAATTATGTGAATTTAATCTCAATAGATTTAGTATAATTTTAAAATAATGTGGCCTTTGTCAATTCACTTAAAGAACAGTTTAATTCTGTTTAAACTGTTTAATTAGAGGATTCTGAATTAACTGTAGTTATCGAACTTACTATCGATATGATATACTTTACGTAACTAAAGTTCAAAGTCAGAAGTTTGATTTGGTTTGAATAAGTTTGCAATTGGAACCTCTACCTCAATTTTTTATGGAATGTGGAAAATATTTCTTGACAAAAAAAAAAGATGCAAATATCTTGATGTAACCATCGATGCATCTATTTTTTATATGTGATAGACCATGATTAGCTAACACTATTTTCAATTTGAGTAAAGGCGTTTGGTACACTCTGTATATAATTATATTCCAACCAAAAAGTGGAACCCAGAAGCTGGGAGCGGGTCGCTAGTAACTGAATCTACTAGGTTTGTGTATATAATTGACAGAAAAAAATATATGCATGCGAAGCGGATAAATAAGTTAAACAGGCATAAAAAATCCTACTAATATTGTAAAAGTTTTTGAGACTGAATGTATGTTGGGATGTTTATTACTTGGATTAACATATAGGATACATTTTATCCTAAAAAAAAGTTAGGTTCCCGAGGAGTCGTCTAAAAATATTATATAAAAAAAATTGAGCGCCACTATCGCCGTGGCGGCGCCACCGTCGTCACAGCTGTAAAGAGGTCAGATTTTTTTTATGATTTATTTTTTATTTTTCAACGCGAAAGGAGACACAGAATATTAAGTATCTACTTAATATAAAAATCAGAGTATATATTTTGTACCCAAATAATTTACTCGTAGTTACCTTATAGCCTTATAACTTATAGTACTATACTGGTGACAACCTTATTGAGTACAAAAAATATAACACAGCTTAATGACGCGGCGCTGTGTAAGGGGTGACGTTGTTGAGTCAAGACCTCATATTACAATACTTTGCAGAGCTCATTCACTGTTCGCGACATTTAATATCAGTGGGTTTGTGGCTGTGTTAATTTGTCAGTGACATCTCTCTCATTATAAAATACGTCAGCACTTTGATGTCCTCCCTGTCTCTGGTTAGAATTTCCTGGTTCGATCAAAAGCTGGCAGAATTAATTAAATTTATTAAAAAACTTGATGATACCCGTTGAGAATTATTATCGAGATTTATTTGCTCATTGACCTGCTTAATGGCTATTGTTATAAAAGACGAATATAAAGTAATTAATATTATTGGAGAAGTTTATAACAAATTGAAATTTTTTTGTGATTTCTTTTTACTTTTAACAGTCATTTATTAGGCCGTTAACGACAACATTTAATTTTGTTTCACCATTTTTTTTTCTATAACCGATTTATTTTATCTATATTAATAAATAACATTGAAATGCCTGATTTTACGTCAATATAACAGCTTTTTACTAAATGTATTATATACTAGCTGGTGCCCACGACTTCGTCCGCGTTGAAAAATATTAAGTAGCCTATCCTGTGTCCCGTACGTCCTAATGTTTATCTACCAAGTTTCATGAAAATCAGTTAATTCGTTTCAGAGTTATGGAGGAACATACATACATACATACAGAAAAAAATTCTAAAAATCGTCAATTTAGTTTCAGTATCATGTATAGAGCCTATCCTATAAACACGATATCTGAAAACAAAGTAACTTACTCCATGACCGACCCTTACAGATTTATTATTAGTATTGATTTGCAAGCAAATAATTTGCGAAAAACCTTTAACAATAATTACTGTAACAATATTCATAAACATAAATATATTAAACGTAATAAAATAAAGATAATTCAATAAAAAAAATACTTAAACAAAAAAGTGGAATAAATGCCACACGAAATTTTCTCCCATTGATATTCAACCTTCGTGTTACTTCGGATTACCATTTAACGAGATGAGGGGGAAACATTATTTATTTATTGTGTGAAACATTGAATTGAAAATCATTGGACATTCTTTGGTATTATTTTGTTAGATAAATGAAAAAAAAAAAAAAAGGAAACACAACATCCAAATATGAGAAGGAAAAGTGGAAATATTTCAAAACCTTTACTGAACTGAAGTTTTGCATATACAGGCTGACCCAGAAACTACTCGTATTCCTCTCGGGAGACGAAACTATGACTATATTGGAGTAACTTACCCCAAACATATATGGGTTGAAAATTAAGCATTTTTGAGAAGATCGAGTTTGAAGATATATAGGATATTTTTGAAAGGAGACTTTAAAAAAATATCTAGTAAAATATTAACCGGTAATTTTACATCCCTTAATAGTTAACTAAATAATAAACATAATTAAATGAATATGTATAACATGTTTGTATTTCGTTTTCAACTTTTTCGATTCAAAATCACATAACTTATTTAATATCTTTTTATGTTTACAAAAACTTTATTTTTGATAAACATTTTAAAACATTTTGATAATGTCCTTGTGTTTTCAGCTAACTAACAAGTTTTAAAAAATGATGAAAAACAGCAAGTAAAACTGTACATATATAAAATCAAAAATTCACACATAGTATATTGTTATCATATTATAAAAAGAAATCTACAAAAGATTCATATCACCAGGGGACAGATAGCTGAAATAAAGTCTGTGGAAATATTTTCTCGTCCCTTAATGGCTTCGTAACGACTATCTATGAATAACGACGTAAGATAAGTCGATAATAGGAAAAGTTTACTGACTCGATAAATTAGGCAGCTTTTTACGTTTTTAGATATTTTGAAAATGTACGTTAAAAACTAATGAAGAACCATGAAAATGTATGTTATATATATTATATTTTAATATATGCTGATATAATATAGCTAAATTCAACTTACCGGACGTGAAGGGTCTTTTCGATGCCCTTTAAACCGTTGTATGCCCTTTTTAGACATAAAAGTGTTGACTTGATGGTATGTGGCTACCGTCAAATTTATCACAAGACATGCCATAACAAGTGCTGGTTAAGAGCATTCTTTCTTTTTTATTTGATTCTAATTTTCTTAGTCATTCTTAATTTCAATATATTTCCTCCCATGGGACATGGTTTATTATATGTATTTCTTTATTTATTTTGTGAATATCAACAAAGTAGTGCATAGAACTCACAATGACCTTATATACACTCCTTTTAGGTACATTCGTATGGTGCAAAAATATGCAAAGTGTCATCTTCCACGCAGATATATTATAAGTATTCCAGGAAAGTTAACGTAATACAAATTTTAAATCAACTTTTTGTAATATACATTTGAGTATAAATTTTCTATACAATAGATATTTTTGTAGTATCAATAAACGTACAAAATTGGTCTGAGTTATCGTTTGATTAATTAGACAACGTTTATTACTTAATTAACGATATCAAACAGTTGTTTCTAGAGGTTTTGTTATAGAATAAACAGATAATCAAATTGTTGATTAAAATTAACAATGTTTTATTGTGAGGTATATAACATTAATTTAATCAAGATATTACAGCCTCTAATAAATACGATGTCCTCTAATAATACTGATGTGAAGGAAAGTTGAAGAAATCATTTTTTCAATATTTTTCTTCTATTTAAGTTACCATTTTCTACGATGCTTGGCGACCATCATACATACACAACTTAACCTTGGAAGCTGGTACACGAAAGAGAGAGAGGGAGTGGTCAATAATTTTACAACCAGGGTGTCTTTATTCTGCCTGCTCTGCTTACTTTTGCTCTCTATTTTTCCTGGCAACACTAAGTAGTTGAAGAATACACTATTTTTTCCCCTTATTACGCGTCCGAGATATTGCAGCTTCCTCTCCTTTATCGCTCTTAGTATTTCCATTCTCTTTTTCATTTAATGTTACATGTTTAAACGTAATATATGACCAAATTATCACCACATGTACAGAGTTAATTTTTAGTTACCATCCAAACTCTATGATGATTACGGTCCTTTTGGTACCATTGAAACCTATAATAAAAAGGTTACATTTTCATAAGTGAATAATGTTTAAAAGGGGAGTTTGTTCGAGTTATCGCTATTAATATATATTGTTAAGGGATACAATTCATAACTAAGACGGATATCGACACTTGTTAAAAATACAAATGAATGAACAGAGAGCGGCAGACGGTTGTTAGCTAAACTCCTGTTCACGGCAAAGGTCTTAGGACAGATTTCATTTAACTCGAGCTAGTGGGTGGATAAATCATAGGATGTAGCGAAGTACGTGGTGCTATTGATATTCTATACCTCAAAAATCCTTGCCTAAGATAGATAAGTATCTAGTCTATCTTAGGCAATTAATCCCATAAAAACGCTAGTTTTTTAATGCACTGGTCCGCAGGATATTGACGGCCCAAATTGAAGCCATTAAAGCCTATCATCCCATGCAGTAGAAGTGTAAGATTTCTACAGTAGTATTACGTTGAACAAGTAAGATATGTAACGGTCTGTATTACCTCTTTCCTAGTGTAATCATAAGTTAAGTTTTCATAAGTGATCTGTGAAAATAGTGTTAGTACGAGTGATCAAAATAATATATCTTTGTATTCAAGTTCGCTGGTACGAAATCAAAAAATCAAAATCAAAGTATTTCTCAAAGAATTAGGTCTCTCCAAGAAACTCTTATGATCGTCATTGTAAATTTAAATTTACCAGGGTTTCGGAAAAAAAGCCATAATACGAGTATATTATTTTTGAGTGTTTTCCATTAATAGTCCAGGAAAATATTTTTTTACTGTAAAGTAAAAAGTAAAAATAAATTAAAATTTTTCTTAATAACTTTTTTTTCTAACACCATTTTTGAGTAATCTTGAAAAAACAACTATTTTGATTTTTGCTACCCTTGCTCGAGGGTGTATACTGGACTATAATCTATTTTTATAAATCTGTTTAATATATGTTAAAACTAATAAAAAACACCACAAGTTATTAACGTGTTTGTCAATTATCTCTTAGAGATTTCAATCATATCCGCTCCTCTTACAAAACTTATACCCTTATCTTAAGGGCAGATTTCATTTCACACCCGCCTAAGGGCCGTGAATAATTCATTTCGACCGTACTCTACGCTGAATAAACATGAACCAAGAGAATGGTTACCTATACAATATATTATTTGATCTACTTAAAGGATCACTAGCTAATAAGTTAGATTGCGTGTACATTTGTAATACTAGTCAGCCATTCAAACGAATTTGTCATTTTTTATCTCGTATATTAGTTGTGTTTAAATCACATAAATCTCATAAACTTAAGTTATATTTTAACTCATGCAGATCTTGGTTAAATAAGGTAAGTAAGCGAATAACGTGTGAAATATTTATTAAGATAAAACTCATAAGTTTCATTGATGCTATAATATTATATGTGTAGGTAAGCAGAGATCTTGTATAGAGTAGAGTAGAGTAGAGTAGAGTAATAGCTACATATCGTAAACGCAAAAGCCTTCTCGAACCTAACACTCAATGCGTCCTTTACTAAATTAACCGCCTCCCCTACATAATAGGGTATATTTGGGTTAATTCGATCCCTTGCCGGATATTTGACTAAGTAAAAGGGCTTCTTTCATTGTAACACATTACGCGGCAATAATTGGATATTAAGGCTTTCGTCATTGAAAATTAAAGATAAATAGAATACATACTCGTATATATAAATCACATATTTCATCAAATTTTTAATAATTACTTTAAACACTCGACTGTTGCTTTTGTCTAAAGACAAACTTTTAAACGGCCAAGTAATAAGGGGTATACCATAGTGGATTGTATACCAACTCATACTAAGCAGTGCTCTTGCCCAGCAGTAACATTTAATATACTATGTTTATGTCAGGTGTAATATATCTAAACTTATAAAATTGTTTTTCCTAACTGACTATCAACGCACAGCCTACTACTAAGTATAGACAGCTAAAATTTGAAACATTACGCTACCATAAAACTATGGTGAAATAATTGTTGGATTCCAGAATTAATTTCGTTTTTTTTAATGTTAAGGTCAACGACATGAATAAATTTAAACTTGCAAAATTCATACTTATAGATTCAAACATTTAGGTATCTTTAAACCCACAAACAAGGGTCCTAAAATATTCCAAAAGATACATTACAATATATAATTGTGTGATGTGGCGATGACTGTTATATAAATAATGAGTCAGCGTTATTCTCAAGTAGTTACGGATATGTCGAGGGACTGCTCGGCGACCCTAGTATGAATACAATAGTTTGCATTATAAAATTATGGTGACATTATTTAGAGGGTGCCTTTCTGTTAGCTATCCATTTAAATTTAATGCCACGCTTGCGTTAGGATTGATTTCGTTGGGCGATATTTGTGCAAAATTGAAAATTGCATTTATTAGAAATATATCGTCTTTCAAAGTGTAAAGAATCGTTGAACGTATATAGCTAGGTATCTTGTAACTACTGGCTATCTCTATGCCAAATTAGTCAAAATTGTATGTAAAAAAAAATCACAAAGAAATACAAACTTAAAAATTTTGAAAAATACTTTTTGGTTTGTGAATATTTATGTTAATAATACTAATAAACTCCGTCTCGGTGAACTATCTGATAGCCAAGAGCCTCGACCAACACCTCAAGAGGCTCTCACTAGATGGCTGGGTCAAGGGACAAAAGGCGGTACTTCTAGTAGGGGAGCCCAAGAGGGGATTTTGGGATTTACTCGAGCTCGTCAGATATTGCCAATGTATACCCCGCGTGTCTCCGATAAGGGATATGTGTTAATCTGCCGGTGTGGTTGGGGTTGGGGTAAAATTTAAACACTACTCGAGCGCGTCAGATTTTCAGAGGGGATGTTATGTGAACCCAAACTAAGCTCCCATTTAAAATACAGACGATTCGGATGTAACGCAAGCTTGTAGCAGCTTTTTGAAAATGCAATAAAGATTTTTGGCGATTGCTATTTTTGAAATACTCGAGCGCGTCAGATTTTCATACAGACGGTTCAGCCTGAATTTCTAATCGTGCTGATTCTTAATCTGACGATTATTTGGAGGATTTTTCTTAATACAGCGTCTACAAACTTTTGAACACTTGTAGACGCTCACCCCACCGTTAAAAAGGAAATCATCATATAACCTTTTTCAATTCCTAATCTTCAAAATCCAATAGGTCTCCATGACGCTCGAGTGACTCCACATTTAGCATTGTGGGCTCCTCTACCATTCTTGACAGGGCACGTATTGTCAGGAGGTTCCTCACTCTGGAGCCATAACCACCGGTAGCTTGAGCCTTGCCACGCTACCTACGGATTACTAGTTTTAAGTTTTTTTATTGTATAATATTTATTGTTTTTATATAATTATATTGTCAAAAAAATTTAAATTAAGAAAATAAATAAATACATGGTAATAATACTAATAATAGTTATCGACAATCATGTCCCTACAGTCTTATAGCTAAGAGTCTCAACCAATGGATAAACACAGAAGACGAAACCTTTTGATACATGAAAATTTTTATATTTGTAAAATTAAATCTATAAGCATATTAAAGTTGCAGGATGCGAACCTGAGTATCACGACTCACGAAGCAATTACTGCTAGCAAAAAGTGTATAGCTGGTACTCGTGTAAGGGAATATTACTTTACACATAATATTTATTCTATTACGTGGAATACATGCGTAACATTATCTTACAGTACAGTCTCTAGTGACCTACAGAATAATGTTTTCCAGAGCAGATATGGGGCGCTTTTCCATTTGTTCATTTTCATTTTATCAAAGATATTGAAATTAGATAAAATTTTTATTATAAAGATCACAAAAAGAATTTTACAATATTTATACACAAATATCTAAAGTAATGGTATTCAAATAAAGTTATTCTATGTACAATATAAATAAGTGAATAAGGGTAAAAAAAATTTAGTAAGTGTAGGGTATAGCGGCTCCGTTGTCGAATCCCAGCAGTTTCGCTGCAGGCTTGAATCGGTGGCGCGTTCCTCGGATATTCGAATACTGGTGGCAAGAATTACACGAATAAGAAATAGATCATTGAAAATTTTGCCAACTTTTAATAATCCCTAAGCCTACGAACAATCGCAAATCCTTATACATTTAAAAATTACGTATCACATGTTTGTCCGCGATGAACTCCCAAACTACTGAACCGATTTTGATAAATTTTCGTAACTATATGTAATTTGGTCCAACTTAAAAGACAGGATAGTTTATATCTCTTTTTTTTTTGCAAATTCTAAAATATTATTAACATGTTGACACCTATTCAATCCAGCAATTATTTATCTGTGAGTTCCAAAAGATTCTAACAGATGGCGATGTAAGGTAATTCTATCAGCTGGATTGAGTAAAAAATTGCACCCGTGCGAAGCAGGGAGCGCGCCACTAGTATATATAATAAAATCGTTGTTTGTCTGTATGTTTGTGCACGCTAATCTCATACGGCTTAACCGAATTGAATTCGGTTTTCACTGATGCATTGTAGCAAGCTTCCCGTAACGTTTACTGTTTGTTTCATTCCAATTTAGTTTACAAGCAAAAGTGTTTCGCGCTATTTTAATACCACGCGTAAGAAGTCGCGGCAAAGATAGTAAAATATAAAACAACTTTTGGAATGAAGCGATACAAAAAAATAATCTTTTCGTCTAACAAGTAAGGGGATATAATTTTATACAAGATTTGTAAAACTTTCCTGTTTTAAGAAATTATACTTTTAAAACTTATATTTTAGAGATTGAAACTTCATTGTATTTTGGAGATACTACTGTTATGAATTATTAGATTTAAAAAAAAGTTATTTACCTTATTTATTATTTGTCACATATTTTGTTTAGTAATGTCAAGTGGAAATACGCTCAGAAGCTGCCCAAGCCCACAAGCAAAGCGAGCAATCGTGCTAAAAGCCTGGCTGACCCCGTCGACAGCTATCTCGTGCACATAGTATGGCTATCAAAAAAGTCCAATATAGGAAAGTAAACATTTTTTGTTTTGTTATAAAAATTACGTGATGGTCAATTTTTAAAACAATGTTTACGAGTAACGAGTATAACTCTCTCATTATTTAAAAGTGTATGGAAAAGACAAAAAAAGGGCCCCAGATTCGATAACGTCTGGAAACAAAAGCGTTATAAAAATTTGATAAAGTCAATTCAGGCAACTATAATTTATATAAAGGATCACATTTTTTAATTTTATCCTGAAACACGTGAAAATGTATTAAAGGTCAATCTATGAATCATGTATTTCTTACATTTCCTGTATTGTATTATTTCGAAATTAAGTCTTTTTTTAGCTAACACTATCTGAATGTTACAAAAATTTAAAACAAATATTGCGATTTATATCTTTAATAAATAACTGCATTATTTGCTCAGGATAATTTGCGAAGTGGCTGAACTGATTTTTCGATTGGAATGTCTGGCAATTTTATTAAATAATAATAAATAATAAAACTATATTTCGTGATATATTTTTAGATCATATTTAAAAAGTAAAATGGGTGAAAAAAGTATCATGTCATGATTTCTCGAATATTATAATGTTACAAGTTATATAAACTACATAAGTCAACGGTTATAATTGGTTCATTAATACATGAACACGTTTACTAAGACCAACTTTTATGCTGACGTTACAAACCTCACCCGTCATTAGTGTATTGTGAGATACAGAACATTATCAGGTAGCGACTTATGTCTTAGTGTTACTTAGACTATATGTTTCTTGAGATATAATACTTACACTGGTAACGTAAGCGAATGTTATCTACAAAATTTATGGGATAAAAGCGAATGCCTAGTTAGATTATGTTACGAATATTTATATGTTGAAGATTTATTTTATTGACTTTTTAAAATAAGTTTAATTACTTCTCCAATTTAGCGTTATTTGAAAGGTTACAATAAATAATGGCGAGGTTTTTCTTTGAACTCCTTGATAATAATTTTATAAACATAATATTCAAAATTTAAAACTTCTAATTAATGGCTTCTAATTAATACATTTTAATTAAAGGGTAAATAATTATTTACTTACAGGAGGACAACAGCACATCTGCTGTTATTTAACGGTGTTCTTCTGTAAGGTGGTGGTTGCTGTCGACATTTGACTACTAAAATACCCAGACCAGAGCCCATTTTGAAAAATTTGGTCCTGCTGTGAATAGCAAATTCAAAAATTGAAAACATCACCTTGTTTTAATATGGTTATTTTTCAATTGCCATATTAGCTTACATCTGTATATGTAGCTTTTATTAAGCCATTAGCAAAATATTAAATTTCTGGAAAGAGAGAAAAAAAAAACTAATTAGACGCATAACACTACCACTTACTAACTAAATCATAATTCTATTTACTTGAATTTAACTGCACCATCTGCCTCTTCAATCAAAGAAAAAATATTTTTAAAAGCTCTTTTTTGTTTGTTTTAAAAATGTAATTTTTAAATGGGAACATACTACCTATACACCTATATAATTCGATATATAGTACATTAGGTTCAGTAGTAATTATGAGACGGGATTATGATACTGTGCTGGAACCCATGAGAGGTCGAGTCGACCTTACTGCTCTGACTCAGGGGTCCCAAGTTCGATTACCCGCAGGGCCAACTTTGAAAATGAAACTTTTAAAGTTGGCTCTGGTCTGGGTGGTTAAACAGTGATAGGGCACGCGTTTCGCATTCATAAATAATTCATTCAAAATCATTCATTCCCATTACAGTGTTAATAAACGTCCATCCATTATCCAGCATCAAGTAAACCGTCCTTTAGTCGAGTCCTTTAGTCCTTTGGTCAGTAAGTCAACCTTTAGTCAATGCTTATTTCTCATATTTTTCAGATTAGTCTCCCTGTGTTTCGATATAATCTTCATGTACCTACTCGTATAAAATAGAAAACCTTTGTATTCAATCTATTTTGTCCCATCCTTACCAATTATTCTTTATCTTATCAATGTTGACTAACACCTATGTATTTCTGTATAAATAGTCGACGTAGAGTGGACTATTAGTCTCTCTGTTTTTCTTTATAAGGGGATTTAAAGGATAAGTAAAGCACACATGAAAGAGTGTTTATGTTAACATACCGAGTAAATAAATGTTAGTTATTTAATCTTAATTTATGTTAAAATTTATGTAGTCAGGTACCCTGAAACCAGGTTAGTAGTCAGGTAGGTGAGTAGGTACCCTAAAAGAAAGCGTGCCACTGAAAATTCTTTAGCTCTCACACAAAGACATTCATATTTATTATTAGCGCACATTTTCATTACAAACATTAGCAGTCTACCATAACGGACACAAGGTACGTAATTTCACCTGATACAAAAGAATAACGAAAATGTACACTCACAGGTCACGGGTCATGTGCTGAGACGACTAAAATTTCTCTTTAAAGTAAAAAGAATTTTATATGAAGTCTTGCATAATTCCATTCTTACTAAATTCTTAAGACATTGTCTATCCTTCATGTCAGATGTAAGACGCCCAATGTCATAATTATTATAGGAAGGATCAGTTGTTAAGCGGTTATCACACTTTACAATTTGAAGGATTCCAATTTAGGAAATTGGAAAGTGTAATCGCAGTTAGAACAAATTGGATCCAATTTAGATTTTATGTATTTTCAATTCTATGTCTTCGATTTAGAAATCAATTTAGTGTAGTGTGATGACTAGGTTCACTACTTAGGTACCTAAATTGGATTCCTTCAAATTGTAAAGTGTGATAACCGCTTTAGGTTTTCTGAACATCTTTAGTAATATATAAAATTTGATGTATATTTAGCTTAAGCTCCAAGAAGGTACATTATTAAAATGTAGACTTATTTTCTTATATATTTATTTTTTATATTAAAAAAATAAAATGGCACGTTCTCTTCTAAGAATCTCTGTATATGATTTATGAACACTTATAAATGAACAATTCATAAACAGGCTTAGCCCTTTATGAAACTGTACCAGTATGATCTTACTTTTGATCTACTCAAGTAAGTAATTACCGCAACAAGGAAGAAAAGGTGTTTAGAAATCTTAACGAGTAACCAGCCATTATATTATTAACTTTCCAGAGAAATAATTTAAGAGGCAACGGCGTCTTGTTTATAAAATTAAAAGGGCTTGCGACTGTTAAACATCACAGTTTTTAATTAATTTCCATTAAATTTTCTGCTTCTAGCAACGATGGCTCAGTGAATGGAACGCTTGGCTGCCGACTCGTTAGGTGCTGGTTCGAAACCTAGCCAACAGCTAAGAAATTATTTCAAGTTTTGACAATAAATAATGATATTTGCAAATTGTTAGGAATCTGTATAGAAAAACGAATAGGTACAAAATAACTTTTTGAGACTGTGTACTGCTGGAGGTACATAATGTCTATATACATATTATAAAAGTAAGTAGCAGTCCGCGTACGTATGTTTCTCCTCTCTCTAACTTCATCTAAACTCCAACGGATTTTGATACGGTTTTTACTATAGGAAAGAGCGATAAACGAGGTAGGTTTGTGTATATAATTTGCAAAAAATATGAATTCGTGCGAAACCGCGGGCGGGTCACCATTATGTAATAATATGTACAGCTATTTCTAATAGTTATTGCTGTGAACTAATAAAAACTAATAATATTACTGTGAAATTTCATCAAAATCCGTTCATTTGCTTTAACGTGAAAGAGTAACAAACGTCGATATATTCATCCTCATTATAAATTAATTATTATTATGCAAAAAGCTCATACTCTTCATTTTAAAGCGCATTTTCCTTCAGCTAACAAGGGAGGTGCACCCTATTCCTTTATTATAAAATACAGTCCATATATTGATCTGTATTTTATAATACAGGTCTGAGCCTTTGCCAAATAGATGCTTATACCAAAAAATCTACCTAATTCTTTTGACATACCGCGAAAATTAAAGTTTGATCTCCCACCTTATTTGGTTGAAGCTTAATCTTATATGACTAACATTTTAGAGAATATTTTCTTGATATTCCAGCCTTCTTTAAAATTATTAAATCTATTTTTAAATTCAAAATGATATAGCCATTTTTTGTGAAGTCGTGACATTTTAAGCTGCCTTTCACAAGTATATTACAGTAAGCAAATACTATTTAGAATCGTCTTAGTAAATATAACACAAAGACTGAATCTCGCAAGTATTAAGCCTGGCTTCCATTAAGTGAGTTAATAAAGGGAAGATAAGCAAACAAAACACTGAAGTACCCTAAGGCATGAGGTACACAAGATTTAGACCTACGGTAGGGAAACTCAATATTTTATTCGAAAATTTACAGGCCGATTTCAAATAATTTGTTGCGTTGAAAGTTTACTAAATATTTCTTAAGTTTTCAGACATCAGGCAGTGCTTATGTAAAAAAAAAATCTGAAAAAAAAATGACTTATTATTCGCTCAATATTAATGCGAACGGTGAAAATTATGTCTAAATTCGAGTAATTTTTTGTCGGTTGAATATTCAAAACTTTTGTGGTTTCAGCTAATATATAAAAGGCGATGTGTGTGTGTGTGTGTGTTCCCTATGGACTCCAAAACTGCTGAACTGATTTTGATGAAACTTTTAGACAATCTTCAGATTAGTCCAGCGGGTAATCCTGTGAGGTTTGGTAGCGATAGGACGCAAGCGAAGCCGGGAGCGGGTCGCTAGTATTACATATATTGAATTTGAAAAAATATTCTAATTAAAAAAATCAATTCTCCATGTGTTTCTAATTTTGCTCGTGTGTGGGGATATACATAGTGCTTTTGTTAGTAAATAACAGGTGTGTTTGTGAGTTAAATTAATAAGAATTATTTCTTGCGTCTAAACTGTGTTTTTTGTGTACAATAGAATATTTAGTGATAAAAGGCCCCTAAAAACGTCGAAACGAGAACTGGAAAAGTGAATGCACGCGATAGAGCTTACCCACTACTGTCTTACTTTTATTGTGCTTGAAGGGATCTAGAGAGATACGATCCGAGGAGAAAAAAATAGAATTAACACAATCGAATCGTATGTTTTTGTTGACGAATGTGTTTTTGTTTATGAAAATTAATTACATCATTAAATTTGTAAATGACTTGAAATTTCAAATATAGTTGTATTCTTATAATAGTTAAGACAAAAATCATAATTATTATAGAGTAGCTATGCCCGCGGTTTTCGTAAACTTGGAATTTTGGTATTTGGTATAACTTTTTTGTTGAAACGATTGGAATGAAACAAACACTAAGTGTTACAGGAAGCTTGCTACAATACATAATTATGCAAAAACCGCATTCAAATCGGATAAGCCGTTTATGAGATTAGGGTGCGCAAACGCAAAGACAAACAAACCAAAATATTAAAAATATAAAATCTATGTTAAATTCTTATGCAACTCCATAATAATTTAATTCGACAAACATAGAAATTCTATTACTATTGTTACTAAAAAAATATACTAACGAACTGTACCACGCTAAAGCAACCTCTTGCTGACAAAAATGTGTAAAATTACACAATTAGAATTAATATTTTGAATATTTAAACATGAGTATTAAGAAAATATAAAGTTAGAATAAATACTTACATAGATGTTAATAAAAAACGATGCTATAATCCGTACTAATATTAACATATTTTATATATTTATTTATTATTATAATGTTATAAATGCGAAAATTTGTTTTATATGTATGGATGTTTGTTACTCTTTCACGCAAAAACTACTGAACCGATCACCATGAAATTTTGCATACACGTTGTCTGGGACACCAGAAAGGATATAGGGTATCTTTAATCCAGAAAAAAGGACTATTCCCGAGGGATCATCTGAAATTAATGAATACTAACTCCTGACTGAGTGTAATAGCAATAAAGGTGTCAGGCGATATATTGATTTTTCAACGCGGACGAAGTCGCGGGCACCATCTAGTAATAAATATATTGTTATAAAGACAGAAGATTTGTCAAATGTTTCAAATGAATAAAACTCAAAAACTACTGGACCGACTTTGAAAATTCTTTCATCTATAGAAAGCTACTTTATCAACGAGTAACATAGGCTATATATTATAAAGTTACGCTTGCGAAGTCGCATGCAAAAGCTAGTAATAAATAAATTCCGGTTTTGTACTTAATATTCTTTTCGTTTCAAACGGATCCCCAAAATTCGGATTGGTGATATAAAATTTTATATCGTTTTAGAAGTCCTCATAAAGTCTTCAATAGATAATATTTAAATGTCTGCGAGGTGTAAACCTCAGGGACATTATAAGAGGAGAAAAAGGAAGCTCGATCAGTCAAGTCGTTTTAGATAAAAAGGCAATATTAGAGATAAAGTAAACGACTAAGGAATGGCTCTCCCCTAGGGCTGATTTTCAGATTTACCTTCGGTCTAAGTTAAAAGTCGCAACGACTAGGTACTAAACCATAAAATCTGACACTCGAAGTGCTATAACATAGCAAAAAACCTCTTAAGATGACATATAGCAAAAACCTATTGAACATGATAATAATACTTTGGTTCAAAAATATATTTTTTTTACCTCTTTGTAAAAAAGAAAAGTATGTAGGTATTTGTTAGTAGTGACACCAGTTATTGATAACCTTGAATATATCTAAATATTGAAAATTTTTTTAACTGTTTTTCAAGGGGATTCTGTCCTGACCTTGCAGGGAAAAAAGGAAAAGGCAAAGTTTGTAAAGAAAACAAAAAATTCCTGAAATTTATTTTTATTCAAATTAATTTCCTATTCGTAAGCTTATTAAAAATAACAACGAAAATTCCTTGGCCATTAATTACTGCTAAGTGCCTATGTAAGGGATATGTCAGCCCCATTGCGGCTTACATCGATTTGACAGCCATCTAGCGGTTGTAAAGTATTCGCTGGCGTTTGTAACTTGAGCCTGTATTAATAGGTAGGAAAAATAGACGTTGCGGAGAAAATCGTTCTAATAAATGGATTTTGTGCGGTATAAGGGGATACGATCCTGATTGCACGAATATTACTTGTTTAACAAGCGATTTTCACTGTATTTAAAGATTAGGTACAAAGAAACGAGTGAAATATACTTTTCAATATTAATATATGCGATATATGAGTATAAAAATGAAGATATGAAAGTTTTGTTAAAGTTTTTTGAAGGTTTCTGTCTAGGTTTTTTGTGTTGTTATTGTTTGATATAAATAGAAAAATATAAAAATCTTTAGAAGACGGCTTTGTCGAAAATCAGCTTGAAGACGAAGAAAGGGAACTTATTTACTTAATAAATTATAAAGGTTTTATGTTTTTATGTCATTTAAATTATTTATACATTTGATTTTAATTTCTATTTTATCCCTATGACAAAAGTAGATTGTGTAGTTATATCTTGGTAAGTGCAAATATCCAATTCCCTTCCTCCCTCTTTGAGTCTCTTGATTTGCACAGGTTCACCTATTTTCAGATGTAGTAGCAGGCTAAGTACGATTTAAATTAATCGAATGAAATACCTAAACGATAAATATGATACAGCATAAAACAACAATCAATCGGACGACACATCGACCGATAAATCGCGGCATTCGCAACGCCCTCAAACCCTTTTAATTACCGGCCATTTTTCTCAATTTCGCTGTCTCAAAAGGCCGCCCCATTGCTTCAGTAAAAGGCCATATTTTCCTTTCTCCCAAATTATTATTAATGACACCTTATTTCATCGTTAAAGAGATTTGGTTACGGACCGCTGGGCCAGACCTCTCCCTCTCCAGACCGTTAATTATGTTCAATGTGTATTTTTGTCTTTACCTCGAATTCGTCTCATTGTGAATTAATGGATCTGTCTCTTAAAATATAAACATACTAGCTTTTGCCGGCGACTTCGTCCTCTCTCTTATTTGTTAGATGTTAAAACATTTATTTAATCTTTATTGCTCCTATATTTATAAATTTTAGTTTCAGATGATTCTTCAGGAACAGTGCTTTTTTCTGTATAAAAGGTATAGTCTATGTCTTTTCTGTTTTCTTAACAATGTGTATGCAAAAATTCATGATTATCGTTTGAGTAGTTAAGGCTGTAAGCGTAAGAAACAAACAAACTAATTTTCGCATTTATATTACCTATTAGTAGGATTAGTTTAAGTGCCTAATTACTGTTTAGTATCTATTCGATAGCATAGTTCGAACAGATAGGGCTATTACATTATAATTATTGGCTATTGCGGCATACTTGTTATAACGCATCTTATTTCATGGGAGTCATAAGTTCGTTGCCCATTATGAAAATAGACTTGTGCCCGTTTTCACCAACAAACCTCTAACGCATTCCTGAAGCACTTAGCTTGAAAGCCTCCTAAAATTGATCACCTATTTGTTTTCACCGTATCACCTAGATAGGGACCTCCTAAGTGCTGTAACTTGTATGTCAAAATATAAATTGTATGTTAACTTGTATGATAAAATATTTATTACCAATGAACAAACTATAAAAGAGAAATTACGTAGTGGTAAAAAAAAATAATTGTTTATTTTTATTATCTAAATTCTAAAGGATGTGGCATTCTTTTGAATAGGGAAAACGATTCGTGTCTATTCACTTTTTCTGTAAAAATAACGAAGATGAATAATTTATGTGTATTCAACCAAAAATTTCCCTTTTGTCCAAAATGTTTACATTTGTTGATAACTAAAGATTGGACTTTCCACGACACTGACTCCACAGATTGGAATGGGAATTAAGAACGGTAAAGTAAATCCGATTTTTCCAATCTGCTTGTCGTTAAAAATGTATTATACAATTTACAAACCAAAAATCATTATATGAAACTTTCTTGGAAGTATCTTTTATACTTTTAAAGTTTTAACGTTGCTAGAAACGTTTATTTTTAGGAAAAATCTATTTTATTACACAATATGATGATAGATATTATGTTATCTTTAAGATAGTTATGTATATGGAACTAGTTGAAACCCGGCCATAAATTATAATTAATTAATTAATTATTTTAGCGTCTTAACAACTTTTCAAAGTTGGCTCTGGTCTAGATTTGGAAAGTAGCACACTGAGATTCGCAGTCATTTTGAAACTTATTGAGACAAATTGAGACTAGCAGCGCCATCTCTTGATAAACAAAGAAATTATTCATGGTATGTCCATACAAACATTTTTACAGATTTCTGAAGTGGAAACCAGACTTTTTTTTATTAATAATGGGGTTGCTCTTGGCCAGCATCTAAGCCATGCAGCAAAGACGAAGCCGACGATGCATATTTACTCGAACTTTATAAAGATTATACTTAAATGAGCTCGGTAACAGACGCCGGAAGGGAGTTGCAAACCTTAGCAGTGCGTTTTAAAAAGTTTTAAAACGTTTGGTCCGAAAAAGATAAATTTTAACAAGATGAGGATAGTAACGACGTCTTTCATCTGAATGTCTGATGGAAGAAAGGGTAAGGCGTTATGATCTCATGCAGCTCCTGAGTACACTAAACTTAATCGACGCCATCACCCAGAGTAGATAAGTTATTGGCAACAGACACGTATCAATGTAAATCTGCTCTTCGAATAATAGTCTCTCGAAACAAACAAGCTTATTGTTGGGAAAAATAAATTGTCTCTTCAAAAATAAACTCTCATTTGTAAAATGAAAAAAAAAAAGAAAGAAAAGAAACACAAACGAGGCTCTTGAAATGTGACAACTCTCAGGGAAATATTCGTCTGAATATTTCGGCCACTCTTTAGTTGAGAGCCACCAAACCAATTTGTTTTAAAGTCAATTGCAAACAACTGGACAGTTAGGAGGAGTGTGCACTCTTTTCAGTATCATCTGGTTATATATAAATCTACTTATTAGATTGAATGAGATTCGCAAAATGAGCTTCTATTCCCGTCCCTTTCATAGCCCCCAATAATTTTAAAGTAAGACCGATGAGCAGCAGCCTGAATGCAGCTTTGACCCCCTGTCTTTATAAGATCGTTCTGTTCATCTTGCGGATGAACTTAAAGCTTGATGATCCGTAGTCTCCATTCTAGAATTTTCTGGTGGCTGTCTGCTTTCCGTAATATGTGGTCTGCCCATTGCCACATCAACTTATCCGCCGGGATAAGTTATTGTCAGTAAGTTTGATTTGTCTACGAACCTTCTCCTCCAAAGCTTGTTGAAGGAATTTAAGGTTTCTTAAAAGACTGGTTCGAGTTAAGCCAGGTTCCAGGGCTGTATGTCAAGACTAAACTAAATTTCAAGATATTTTACCGATGATTGTACTCACAGCTTTATATTCGTAGTTGAAATGAAAACGGTCGGAAACGCGGTGTCGTTGATTTGATGGTTTATTGCTTCTTGTCATCTGCCAAACCATTTATAACAAACCTGGCATCATTTTTGAGGGAGTCGGTAAAATAAATACTGCATGGTTATAGAGACTTGTTAACGACCTCAATGTCTAGATGGCGTTGTAGGTATAAGTTCAGTATCGAGTTAGCAATAATTTATTATTAATTTTTAAGGTATCTATGAAAATGTATAGAGGTAGATCAAAAAGCAAAATAAAACGAGATCATTTGTAGATCAACATAAAACGCAATCGGTGTAGTTTTATTTATTTGAGAATAAAAGTCAATTATAAGTAAATCCGGCCGCCAATGGTAACAACCGCATCAGGACGAAATATTGAAGTAGGATCCTCGACAGACTGTAAGGTACTTACTTACATGACTGAAATTTGAACCATTTGTAAAGGAATATAATAATTATGTTTACCTAGTTTTTATTTTTAAATTTAAATTAATTAAAAAAAATCACTTTAATTTAAGACGCCGCATATTAATTCAATTTGAGCTCGATAAAATTCAATTTATGAACCTAACCTTAACCTAACAACCACTTAAGTAGGTATATAACATTGTAATACCACAAATCAATTCCAAGGATGCAAAATGTTAAAGAAAGCAACTTAACCACTTGCCTCAGGGGCCCATCAAAATATTGTAACGATTAAGTCCTTAATTTGCAATTCAAACGCAGTCATGTGCATGAATTTTGTATTAATAAAGTAAATTCTTAAACAAAGAGGATTACTTCACCGCACCCATACTTTGACATCCAATATCGTTTGACCTCCCCTACCCCTTGAAATCTCAATTGGCAATGTGACGGAAAACGACGATAAGGGTCTTGTTTAATCGGACTAAATATATGAGACCCGAATAGTCATATATCTTCTCTACATTCATGGTACAATTTGCTAATATATTATTAATTTCTTCTAAAAATATTGTCCTAAAAATCTTGTTCCTGCTGGAAGAATCTGTACGTATGGTTATTAAGGTTCATATTGAAATATGACTGCAAAATAGAATTTTACTGGTAGACAGATGGTTCAAGCGACGATAAGTTAATACTTTAGATACAAAGTGTTTCGGTGAGTGAGTATGGGGTCCCAGAGAAAATTTCCCCTAACTTGATCCCTTAACATAGTACCCCAGCCTAATCCCTTAACTTAATATCCTACTAAGTTCGACATATTACATTGCAGCATCTAAGGCGTTTCTAGCGTTAATAGGCGACGGTAGCCACCTACCATCAAGTGGACCATCAACTTGCCTGTCGATCTTGACATGAAGAAACCACATCTACTTATAGCCTAGTAGTCTTGATAACATCTTAAACTAAAAAAGTATATTGGACAGTTTTAGTTAAAACTGGATCTGGCTGTAGTCCTGTGGCGAACTTCTCCACTACAAGTCTTGTATTATTATATGTAATTCTTACCTAATTTTAACTATAATAGGTATTAAAAAGCGAAAGTGAGTTTGTTTGTTACACTTTCACGCCTTAATTACTCAACCGATCATTATGGAATTTTGGATACACGTTGTCAGAGATAAGTATAAAAAAAAGGGTATCAGTACCGATTGATAATTTAAAAATAAAAACATCATAACCTGACACAAATTTATGATCAATAAAAAAATTACATATAAATGTTTTGACACCTGAAAAAAGGGGGGGGCGAAGAAAAAAAAAGGCAGGTCAGAAACTAGTATAGAAAAGGTAAATAAATGTTGTACGTAGATTAAAAAAACTCGCTGATTCCTTATATCTCGACCCTCAGCTATATTTCACAGTAATGTACTATCTCAGCCTCGATCGGGTGGCGAAATTGCGACTACACTCCCTGAAATTATTGTGCCGTAACTCTTGGTTGGGCCTTGACTTGGCCCATTGTATGTCACTAATGTGGACCCTTAATAACTGGGCCGGTACACACGTGATTATGAACATCGCTGGGACGATAGTTACAGAACTATTATACGCTGTTAAAATTAGAGGTTACTGTCTCTTGATGCTTCAGTTTTAGTATGGTTGTTACTTTCATGTTAAAACTACATACTCACTCCGGCTTTTCATGGAAAAATTGTATAAATAAATTGAAAAGTACAGAATTTATTTTCTCTAATATATCTATCTATATTGTATCTGTACATATTATTAAAAAAATCGTTGTCAAAAGACAACTCGTCAAAAGGCGTTGTCAAAAGGCGTACTAAAAACTCCGTTAATTTCTTATAAGCCACCCAAAATAATTTTATCCTTTTTCACTAATGATAAGACGATATAACCAGGAAAGTTTGAGTATACAATTTTTATAAAAAAAGCATCCGTACGAAGCTAAGCGATTCGCTAGTCTATATATATAAAAATCTCGTGTCACGATGTATGTTCGCGATAAACTCTGAAACTACTGAACCGACTTTGATCAAACTTCATAAGTATCTGTTATTTGGTCCAACTTAAAAGATAGGATAGTTTTTATATCAATTTATACTATTTTTTTATTGAAAATTATTTATTTATTATATGCGAGTTATAAATTACCTTACACTGCCATCTGTGAGAATGTTATGGAACTCACAGCTGTTGTTATGGAACTTATTTTAAAAGTTATCTGTGAGTTCCATAAGGTTCTCACAGATGGCGGTTTAAAGTAATTCATCGGTTGGATTGCAAAAAAGCACCCCGGGCGAAGCCGGGAGCGGGCCACTAGTTTAAGATAAAATTTAAAGACTTCGAAGTCGCTTTTGTATCATAGGCTTATATTAACTATAAATTATTTACACTTAATTTTTTTGACTTATCATACTCTTCGACGTCACACATTTTCTTGTGAATATGTAAGTAGACTCTCCCTTCCTAATCTTTTATCCTTAATCCTATCGACCGTTAACATGACTGTCAACCGTTTTATAACAAAAAGTAAATGATGACCAAAATAAGCGCTCTGGAACAGTTTTTATACAACAAAATAAAAAAAAAACAATGAGTGTGGGTGGGAGCGGATATTTATAATATACGTATTTTCGCATAATGATTAATCTGAATCGTTCCGATAACGAGGGATGCTATAGATTACAATGTTAAAGTTTATTTTGCTCCTAAACAGATTATATTAGGTAAGACATAACTTTCTGTATCACTTACCATCTTGATAAGTGATAGATAATTATAGAAACCAATATTTATTGCGATATTAACTTAATTAATGATTTCGTCCGTACGCATATAACGTCGAATTCCGATATCCACCCCTATCTGACCGTATTAACAACGTCATATGTTTGGGATATTCTGGGTCATTCTTTAATATTTTTTTTAACATTTAATTCACATTATAATTTTTTTTTATTAGTTAATTTGTAAGATTTGTTAACATTAATTAAAGATTCCAACGGTGCTGGCTGAAAATCAGCCCTGCAGGTGCTTGTCTAGCATCTCAGCAAAATGCTGAGCCAGTATCCGATTCACTGCCGCGAGGACATACACACCTTTACCTGTTTTTTAAAAATTTCTGTCTTGTGGTTTTTGTATTATGTTTGTGTCTTTGTGTTGCTTGAATAAAAATTTTTTCTTTCTTCTTTCTTTGTTCGTATACCGAAAAATATGATATACCTAACTCAAAAATTCATTTCCCCTATTACATTTTTACAATTAAAGGATAATGGGAAACAAATGTATGGAGTCTGGGCCCACCCCTCAATAGCAACATGTGATATACCGTTAGATAGGGCTTTTTAAGCGGAACATGAGTTACTAATAAACCTAAGATCAAATGTTAGTACTTTCGGAGATATGACGTCTTAAAGTCGTCTCAGTCTAATATATGGATATTTATAAGGTAGAATAGTTATAATACAGGTATTTCACCTTAAAACAAGATTAATTATTCATCCTGTACATCTATAACAATAACATCATTTAAAAATCCCGCGGGGGCCACGAATGGTTGATATCTCCCAACTCCTAGGTACCAAATCAAAAATATGATGTGAGCGCAAGTTCCTACAGTTCGCCGTTCGGTCAAGCAAGTCCATTACCCATTGTCTTTTCTTGGGAGTATTAATTCTTTCTTCTTTTTACAATACCAATTAAATTCTTTCTTCTTTTTACAATACCAAATTGGAAAATAACTATTATAGAATAACGCACGTTACTATAAATCATTAAGTGGCAGGGCACTACTAAAAACTAAAAATAGCGGTGACTAGTGCTCTTATAAGATAAGCAATAAATAATCATCTCAGCCGCAGAACGTCCACTGCTGGACGTTTCCCCCATAATTTTCTCTATCTCTATGGGTTATTCTGTAAGTTTGATTACAGAATAATCCATAGAGATCGTATGGAGGAAACCAAAAGCTATCTTGTAATAATTTGCCCTTTATCATTATACCATCAAATATCCACTGTCATTTATTGGATTACAATCAATATAATAGCGAATATTAAAGACATAGGGTGCTGATATTGAATATGGAAATGCTTCGAATCGTTTTCGCTACGCAGACAAGGGAGGATATTGATTTATCATGTTTATGTC
Source organism: Synanthedon andrenaeformis (assembly GCA_936446665.2). Lineage (NCBI taxonomy): Eukaryota > Metazoa > Arthropoda > Insecta > Lepidoptera > Sesiidae > Synanthedon > Synanthedon andrenaeformis. Next base: position 1,454,838 of record OW387790.2, on the reverse strand, counting down.
TGTAATAAATTTATATTGTGATGAAAGTAAATTACGGCAAATATCGTCAAAGATTTATTTCACAACACGGTAACAATTAAACATTACTTTTGGTGATCATTTGGAAAATCGTCAGTTTGTGTTTGATTTTCATATAAAATTTTAAAATTAGGTTAGAAATAGATTACTGTAATATCAAGGGATGTCAGAGGCTATTTACATAAACCATCACAACCCTTTATGGCTTTTTAAGGTAACTTTTTAAGGTTGGCAGAACAATTGCAGCACCTATGTTGGACTTGATTTTTTTGCTTGCTTGCTAGGCAACGGTAGCCTATCATCAAGTGGAAGGTAAATCTGTCTGACGACCTTAAAAAATGAATAAATAAAGTTAAAAAGTAAATAAAATAACTGAAGGCATAAAATATCTCACACGATAAAAACTATTTCTTTCGTTCGTTGACTGTCTTCTTTTATTATGCGTAATACAAATAACCTTTTCTTTCTTTTCTTTCTTAAGCCTTCATCGTTGTAATCGCCTCAGTGATTGTTCCGAGCTTCAGAATAGGGCCAACGAGAAGTGTTCTTGTTAGAGAAATCGCCGCCCTTGTGCGGTGTGGCGCAAAATGTAAGCGATAGCGACAAGATATTGCGTCATTAAAAACACATATATTAGTTTTTAGATCAACCATAAACCAGACTTGCACCTAATTTCAAAATAACAAATATTTACAATCTTAACACATAAACTTAAAAAAAACTAACTAATTATTTCCAAAAAACACTTATAAATTATTTAATCCTATTAAGCCTTATTAAATAATATTAAATAATAATAATTAATTAAATATTATTAATTTCAAAATTATGTTTAAAAACCTATTAATACCTACATTTAGTCACAGACCCTTTATAAAAACCACACACTTTTTATACGAAGTATTAGGAACTATACTCTTCTGAGCAGTTACGCATACCATTGCTCTTAATCTTTATAAAAAGAAACCTTGAATGACATGAACGAATAGTATGAGAAAGCGCGGCACGCGGAAGGACAAGATTGAGATTAAAGTGTTTTGTGTGTACGTGTCGACAACCCGACTAGCGGCAGCGGGTGCGAGGCGTGCGGGAGGATCGAATGTTCTCGAGCGCGTTGAATGATTGTGTGATCAGGTAGCGCGGCGGCACAGGCGCGATAGAAAGAAAGTCGTTGGGTTTTAGCCGGTAGGAATCCGGCATAACCCCGCAGTGTCCCATACATTGCTGGGTATCCAAGAGGATTTCCCAAACGCTAAAAAAGCGCGCGCGACGAACAGTGTGAAGGCAAGACCGCGCGTTACACTTATTATTTATTTTCTGAAATTACTAAGAAAGTATATTTATATTCCGAAAGTAATTAGGTTATTATTTGTGATTGGACTAATAGCCAATATTTGTGCCCGTTGTTAACATTATCCTAAATTTATCCTTTACGAGTAGGAGGAGCGAACGAAAAGTAATAACTATAATTTTTCATCCGTTATTTGCTCATAACTTGTATGCCATCGTTAGAGAAATCACCAGTACTTATAGCAGCCGTTAGACTCGATAAGAAAAAATAAGAAGGGATGTCTGCAGCTCGATTCTTCTACGATTACAAAGATATTACTATCCTTGTATAACGATTCTCAGTGAATAATATGTGTACAATTGAAGGTTTTTGACATGAATCAATTTTAAAGTACAATGTTCGCATGTGGTTCCGCCTACTTATGATTTAAGCTATACCAAGCTTGATGGTTCAAGCTACACCAAATTTCATTTAAAAAAAATTTCGTGGCTTAGCCCTTATGACTTGTCAGTCAGATTTTTTCATTTGTGAAGATTATGTGAAAAATAACTGAATAGGTAAATACAAAATTCATAAAGCTTTTACTTACTGTACATAGACAATAATAATTATAATTTTAAAGTTAATTTAATGACAAATATTAATGAACAACTTGATCTTGCTCTTTAGAGAAGCTTCAATAAATTTTATAAAGCGACTAGCTGGTGCCCGCGACTTCGTCCGCGTTGAAAAGAAAATATCGTATATGAGTAATTATTATACGATGAGATATCGTAAAAACAAATTTAAAAAATCAGTTCGCTGAGCACAACCGTTCCGTAGGGTGCCAACCACCCGTAGTGAGCCAACCACGCGTGTAAGCCGCGCGGCATGGTACCTCGCAGAGCTACCGGCGGCCGGCCAGTGATGTGCGTGCGTGAATTGTACCGACCCGAACGTTATCATATTCGTAACTATTTTGTTGCGGAGTCATTTTAAAATTATGATAACATCATGTTGATAAAACACCTTCGCAAATAATGCATTAATTTCGATCAAATTTGATTACCATAAAAAAGGTTATACTTAGTGATTCAATCTTAAAAGATAGAATATGCTGTCGCGAACTTTTTTTTAGAACTTTTAAAGAGAAACAATTCCATCATACATGATTTTTGCGTAACTTAAACCCTTTACGCAGCGCACGCAACGGAAACTCTCAAAAAGGAATCATTTTTCCCGTTTTTGCAACATTTTCCATTGACGCTCCGCTCCTATTGGTCGCAGCGTGATATTATATAGCCTAAAGCCTTTCTCGAAAAATGAACTATCTAACACAAAAAGAATTTTTCAATTCGAATTCGAAACCAAACAAACAAATAAACTTCAGCTTTTATAATATTAATATAGATTTTAGAATATATAGATAGTTTGAATGTTGTTTGAGCAGTTTTTGCTATAAATACTAATTATACCTTATATTGGGCTATTGTTCTTTTCGTCAGAAATTGACGTCAATATCAACATAACTGTCATCAAACAATCAAGTAACTCAATTCAACAACAGTATTTCGTTATTTTTACCGCTTAGTCATTGTCCTTTGTCACTGGCGTGTTACAAAAATACAATGATAAAGGAAAAATGGTATAATTAATCATTACGAGAATAACTCCTCCCGGGATGCGGGAGGCTTTCTTAGCTCGTTTTAAGGCTTGAATTTTGTCACTTAGCTTCTTTGCTTAACGATGTTTGGCGCATCTACAAGTTATTATAATCCAAAATTCGTATTTTATTTTTGATGAAATGCACAGACAGGCTGAAATTTCATCAAAATGATCATATGCGGCATGGTAGTTTAAAGGTTGCAAATGTGCTATTGATGCTGATAGGATAATGGGTTCTTATCTTGTTCAAAACAAGTATATAAAATCGGACTTGTATCTCTTATATCCCTGATGTTATTCCGTTAAGTATGAAAATCGGTAATAAAATTTTATATACGGCTATGAATGCTACTGATAAGTTTATTTTTTCGATAAAAATTGCAACAAAACTTCAAATAGCTATGGAGCTGGGTGCCAAAATTTCTATATGATTTGTTCGTGTGGCAGACATTATTAATACTGCGTTATCAATTGACAGCACTATGAAAATGAAAAAAAAAACAGCATGGTTTGTTCGTGTCATCATATTTTGTCAAATTTTATATTCGTGGCTTGGCGCGTGAGTAGTTTTTCGAAAAAATAAATAAAAATGTCTGCCCTTGGCAAATCAGAGGTCTGAACGTCTGCCTCTTTGATGTTTATCATTTTGAGGATGATTCTGACAATCAGTCCAAGAGGCAATTATTTAGCAGACTTTTTTTACATTTTTGAAACGCTGTCAATTAGAAACGCAGCGCTACCATGGTGGCAGACTATTTTTCTGTGGTTCTTTACATTGTCATTAATCGAACAATTCAGGTCTGTCAAGCGAACATTAAACCATAAAAAAATTATATTAATTACTTATAAAGTCAGAAGGCTGGACGTCTGCCTATTTGTTGTTTATTGTTTTGAGGATAATTCTGATAATCAGTCCAAGAGGCAGACGCGAACAAATGATTTAGTACCTTCTTTTTTTACATTTTTAAAGCGCTGTAACTCAAAAACGCAGGGACATACGACTTTCATTTACCAAATCCAATCAATTTGTATTGACATAAACTTTCATCCCTATCAATATGAAAGACGAACAAATCATATACCAAAATGGCACCCAGCTCCCTAACTAAAAAGTATACCCATGACGATAATAATGAATATATTTTAACATAAAAATGTTTTGCAGTTTAATAAATTAATCTCAACGGGGTAAAACAAAAGGATGTTCCTCCGAAATTGGTGAATATTTCATATAAAAAATTTTTGCTCGAATATTGTGATTTATTACGGTAGGAGTTTGGTTCATTTTACTTTGAACACTTCGCGTTGTTTTCAAAAAGATTTTATGGTATTAAACTGTAGGTGATTTTCAAATGATATTTTCGAATGCAGCTTTATATTATACAAGCTGTTGCACGCGACTTCGCCTGCGTAACTTTATAAAATATATCCTATGTTACATGTTAGCCTATGTCAATTATTAGTCCTGTAGTTTTTTAGTTTATTCATTACAAACATACAAATCTTCTCTATTCATAAAATTAGTATAGAAATGCAAAAGTGAGTTTGTTTTTTACTCTTAACGCCTTAAATACTCAATCGATCATAATGAAATTTTGAGACAGAAAAGTACTGTTCCCTAGATATCATATAAAAATAAAAAAGAAAGCCAAAACTATTTAATCAGCGGATAGAATAGGTATTGATGGGTATAATGAGAAATGATAGTATTTTTTCGATACTTAATTTTGTACGCGAAATTTTAATTCGCTCTATATAAACTACGGTTAAGTCCCGAAAACATTGCACGTACAATGCCTTTCTGTTTTATAAACGAGTGACAATCACTCTTAAGGTAATGGGAAAAGTGAATTGATGGTGATCATTAAACGCTCGCTGCCGTGTTAAAAAATTTTCTCATTGTCTTTTTCGGTGTAATTTGTTCGTCGAAAATGGCCTCTAGCTATTAATTTAAGTAGCTTTTTTTCTATATATCTTTCCGATACAAAAATGTAACAACCTATTATAAATACCACAGTGATAATTCAGTGAAAGTGATAATTTGGAGTTTTTTTAATAATAATACATAAACGCTGTATTTGAATGCAATGTTAATGCTTTATATTATATTTGCACTAAATATATTAATCAAAATAATTAAAACTCTTTAGGCCGGCCGCACATTGTAATAGCCCCACTACATATTCGGTCATAGCGTTGGCCAACTATGATGGGCGAGCGTGTGGAGGGCCTATTTGCGTAGGTTGGCTTATGGCGCGTGCGATTGTCGTGGGATGGCGTCGATGTCGGTTTTTCCGCCGCACATCAAAGGCAGTGGGCCAACGATGGCGGTACGCATCTACACGTGGCCCATTCCTCAGTGCCTGCTCGAACGCGGTTGAGTGTGGACGTCACGCTTTGTTTATTAATTTATGAATTTTCTTAAAAATGACTAATACGTGGCCTCATAATGAAGTACCACACACACTAACACACACACATGCACGCAATCACGCATAATATGTTTCTATATGTATGTATTTGCATATAATGTATTATAATATACATGTATCTATAATTATATAAGCATATTATACATTATATGCAAACTTAAAAATTAAAAAAATATAACAATATGTATATAATTTTTTAATATAATTTTATAATACAATTTTTGTTATAATTTTTTACTTATTCGTTTTTTTAAAATGTATTTGTGAAATGTTACATGCTGTAACTATTAAATGAATAAAAATAAAAATATTGGGATAGATATATATATCGGGATAGGTATAGATATATTGTCGCAGCGGCAAATGCTTCCACGTCCATCTCGGAAAACGTTAAGATCACAACTGAATATCGCCATTGTGTAGTTGCGTATCAACCATCGCATGGCCATCTCGATTGGCGAACGTTCGCCGAATATGTAGAGGGGCAATAAGAAATTTCTGTTAGAAAAATTCTGACGCTTACCGGATGTTTGACTCTGCGAGAGCTGTGTGAAAGAGACGGAATTACTGATAAACGAATGTAAAGAGGAAGACATAACTATAATGTCCGGCGTGCATCAGAAGCGGACGACCGCTCAGAATTTTTCTAACAGTGTGCGGGTTCTAATACAAAATGTATGCACCAAGTGCCTTCCTGCGAGCGTCAGAATTTTTCTAACAGAAATTTCTTACAATGTGCGGCCGGCCTTAAGAAAGCCAAATATTCTTTACGTAAATACATACCAGACAAGTGAGAAGATATCTAAGAGTGAGAAGCGGTCGTCTTCGTCTTCTTCGCGACTGTCTGATTGGCTGATTGGCAGCAGTTCAAGCAGCAATGAGGTGACTTCACTACATTCTTAGTACAGGTAATGAGGCAGCAGGGCTTATTATTTAATTTGTTAGTGTTTTTAGCTGACAGGAAAGTGATACACGATTCGTGTCGCCTCTATTCTACTATGGAAATTCTATTTAAAATAGGGAGATACGTAATTTAATTTTAGGTTTTAGCAAAGCTGTATTGATTGTTACTGTGATTAGATTTAATCTCTTTGATTTGTGTTCTTTCTTTAGGTATTATTTCGCTAGATAGGTTGAGTTTTAGAAAATTGCCCAACAGGAAAGTGACAATTTTGTCCACATTTAGGCATTTTCCTCCAAAAAGATATTTTCTGATCTCTCTGAATTTCAGTGGCCTAATAGAAGGCAATCAGTTTTTCATTCCACATTTACAATACATCTGAAATATTAAAAAACTAAGGAGCTATGAGTTGAGCCAACCAAAATTACTTCACTATAAGAACTAACCAGTTGTAATTTCACTGATTTTTTTTTATGTAAAGGTTTTTCGAACAGGTTGACGGTCCTCTTGATAGCTACCGTCGCCTATACGACAAGCAACGATTACGTAATGTACGAACGTACCGTATCTTTCTTTTTGATTCCATCTAAGCTTCGTATTAAATGTCTTGAAGCTGTAACATAATACTGCCTAGTATTTTCTTCGGCGTTACAGGAAATATCTATAACTTCATCCAATAGGTAAGTGATATTTTTATTATAATTATAACTAACTCTATTTTGCACCTAACTGACACAACACCTGCATAAGAACTTTAATACCACAGCTTTATATCTCCAAGGCCACTGCTACTATACCACTTTGAAATTGAAAAGATATTAAAACCTTTTAAATATGTAATGGGTTGAGGAATATACAAACTTTCTTAAACAGCTGTTATATAGCAATAAAGTGATACAGTGGCTGCTTATACTACTTGTGTGTTAGTTGGGAATTCATTGTAATTACAGTTTTTAATGATTCCTACCAAGAGTAATGACATTGTTATTAAAAATAAATATTAAATTAATATATAATTAGTTTTATTCTATGAAGCACAGATCGAGACACTGGTGTTGCTGGGTTTAGGCGATCATATAAATCATATAAATCATAAATACAATAAAAAATTACATGAAAAGTCTTTAGGTGACGGTTTATCCATCTGTCCATTGCTCAATTAAATGTTTGAATGATTACAAAGGGGTTAGTGTAAAATAAAACAATAATGAGTAACAATAATTTTATTTAAACTTCAAAACCATACCAAAATGTGCTCAACATTTATTACATTACTTAATTTTAAGTATAACTTATTTTTAATATAAGTAATGCTTCGTTGAGAATATCAAAAAAGCAAAAGCCGCGAATTATGTTAATTATAAAATTTGATTATGAATCCGTATGATTTACTCATTTACAAAACATTTTGTTTCACTATATATTATTAAAAAAAAAATTTTTTTTTTGGTTATATTATTATATAATGTACTTTTTTAATAATTTGACTAGAATAGAAAATCCTTTGAACACAAAAAATATATAAGTAAAAACATATATATTTTTCAAGGAAGACTTTCGTACATCTATAATTTATATTATTATTTTATTTATCTAATCACACTGATAAATAGTATATATAAATAAATATATTATGAAGAAAATACCTACCGATTTTAACATCTTTCAATTTCTCATCGCATTAAAAAACAAATTCGTATAATTTCGCTTATTACAAACGTTTTGTCCGTTTCTACCTCAATTTTTGTGAGGCAATTTAAATGCGTATATATAAAACGGGTATTTGACCTCTTTGGCATAATATTTGTCAATTTATGACATTAAATGCAATTCAAATAATAAATATTATAAACATAAAGCTCAGAATTGGTACAAAAAATATATATTTAATTTACAAAATCGCACTTGACCTATATTTTACAATTGAAAAGGACAATTCAGCCTCAAAATAAACTGACAGAAGGCGTTTGCAGCAATGTTTTAAACTTAATTTGAATTTTGAATATTTGACATTCGAAATTAGAATATTTTTTTTGCTAGATACAATTTTGGTTTGAAGATACTCAAAGTTGATTGAAATATACATTTAATTAGTGTAAAAGTATGTACATAAAAATAAATTTCACTTATTTGTCTTTGTTAGACTTGAATTTTAACATAGTTATTAAAGAAAATTCGTGCGCTGAGCCTTGTTGCTATAATTCAGTATTGACAAACGTTTTAAATAAAAAAAAAATAGTGAGAAGATAATTTTATTATTTAACATAGATTGAGAGAAATTAAATCTCTAACCAACCTCTGAACAAAACAAAAGGTATCTATCTATTTCTGATATTTGATTATTAAAAATACCGTAAATATTTTTAAAAATCCACAGAAATGTTTCATTTTTATCGTTAATTTCTGATTTATTTAGACAATTTTGAAGTTGTTTTAGACTATTGCAAATTTTTAATATATAATCAATTGACTTTCAAAATCATTATGCAAATTCCTTGGTCATGTTTTCAAAATTTCATCAATAAGCTAGTATTTATATAGGTTTTCGGGAGGCGAAAATATATTTACTATAAATACAAGGCGAGATAATACAAGATATAGTACTAGGGAATATATAATAAACCGTATAATTATATTTATATTATTTATAAAAAGTGCATTTTTATTTATGTTGAAATTAATAATTATAGCTTGAAAGAAAATCATCGCAGATGTTATATGAATTGTCATCGTCTATCTGAAATGAAAAATATTAATACAAATTATTATAAACTTTCCTTAAATTAGTGAAATTATTTAATTACTTAAAAAATAGCATATAAAAAGTTAGTTTCAATATTTAATTTCATACTCTTCTGTATAATTAGAAAACAATTAAACATTGAACATCCGGCGAAGCCAACCTAGTAGTAGTAGGGCGGCTCACTAGTAGTTAATATATATAAATTACGTGTCACGTCGTTTGTCCGCGATGAATTCCCAAACTACTGAAGCGATTTTGATAAAATTTCGTAACTATATGTAATTTGGTCCAACTTAAAAGACAGGATAGTTTATATCTCATTTTGTCTATTATTTTGATTATTATTTTTTTGCAAATTATAAAATATTATTAACATAGCGCCATCTGTTGATACCTATTCAATCCAGCAATTATTTATCTGTGAGTTCCAAAAGATTCTAACAGATGGCGATGTAAGGTAATTTTATCAGCTGGATTGAGTAAAAAATTGCACCCGTGCGAAGCCGGGAGCGGGCCACTAGTAGTTAATAAATACTGATGACTTCCATTTTTCATTTTTCTTAATTTAAAAAGATTATCTAACATACCTTAAAACACTTGAACTCTATGGTTTTCTCTGTCACAGACGATGATGTTTCCTCCAGACATGACAGCAATGCCTTCCAGCCCCTTGAACTCCCCGTCACCGGATCCCCAGGCACCGAAGGCTCTGAGGAAGGTGCCGTCAGGGTGGAAGATTTGGATGCGGTTGTTGCCGGAGTCAGCTACCACGATGTAGCCCTGGTCGTCTACCGCTACGCCCCTGTTGAATGGTTGATTTATTTATTTATTTATTTTTATTTATTTATTTAGTGCATCGGGAATGTTCGCGGAGGCAAGGGTAGATTGTTTTTTCACCATCATACGTAAGCGGTGCGCGTCTCTGCTCTGCAGGGTGAGGGCCAGCCCCAATCGCGTCTTGGCTATGATAGCGGGTAGACTGGACTCTCTTTACATGAACCATTGTATGATGATGCATGTGGAGAGAGGCTAGTCTTAAGTGAAAATAAAATAAAATTAATTAAAGTTAAGTTAAGTTTATGTTGTGTATAAATGTGTGTGTACTAACTATAGATTTTGTAAGATGTATACTAACACTTTGGGTCCAAGTAACCCGAATAAAGAACTTTATTATTATTATTATTATAGGTAACCTTAGAGCATGTAACATTTCACAAGTACCTACATCAAAAAAAAATTTTTTTTATATAGTCTATTACAAGGTTAGACATATTAAAATTTATAAGTACACAAAAAAAAATCAAGTAATTATAAAAAGGTAACAAAATATATACATATAGGTATATAAATATACATATATCTACAATTAAATAAACATTTTATACATTACGCGTAAGATAATGTAAGATTACTTTCAGATTTTCTGATCAATTAATTCAGTTTAATCCAGTTATGTTTTACTATCCTCTGTATTAATGTTTTTACATCATAGAATAATCTATCAAATTAATACGGATAGACAATAGACTATCCTTATAAGGATAAATAAAAAAGAAACAGCTCTAATTGTCGGTGCCCACGACTTCGTCCGCTTTGAAAAATATTAAGTAGCCTATCCTGTGTCCCGTATGTCCAAATGTTTATCTACCAAGTGTCATGAAAATCAGTTAATTCGTTTCAGAGTTATGGAGGAACATACATACATACAAACATACATACATACAGAAAAAAATTCTAAAAATCGTCAATTTAGTTTCAGTATCATGTATAGAGCCAATAAACACGATATATCTCTGAAAACAAAGTAACTTACTCCATGACCGAACCTTACAGATTTATTATTAGTATTGATGATATAGGTACTAAATGCTAACTGCCTTAAGAATGTTTCAGGTTTCGTGTAATTATTTATAAGAATGCTTTTCCAACGTTATGAATTTTTCACAAAAATACCGTTACAAGGTCGACCTTAGAAAGCTCACATACGCGAATACGAGCGAGCAATGTAAACAGATCACGTATTGGGATCATACTCTTACCGCTGTTTTAACTGGTATTGTGAAACTGGGTCAAGGTGGGATTTTATATCCTTTAAAACGATTACAATTATGTATTATACCAAAAACAATGTTAACCTTCAATGTTTGTTTGAGAAAAAATATGCCTAAAGACATTGGTACATACTTGTAGAATAACTTTTAGTCAAAATGTTCTATCTACAAATGAAGCTACATTTGTTAAGGCTTAAATAATTATTGTTATTAATGTTTTCATTTTAAATATTTGTTTCAAAATATATTTTTAAAATCCCAAAAAAGCGATCAAAAACGTCATTTTTTTGTTCTGGCCCAAAATTGACATTCTATATAATAAATTTTTTGTCTCATAAAGTAATTAAATATGGTTTGATATGAAAAGTATATTTTAAATGTACGTCAACAGTACCCCGCATTTGTTCTTGTCTATGGCTTGTCCTCATTGTTCTATTGGCTAATTTTATCGCTCCAAAATTGTTGACTTCAAATTTTCTCGTTATTACGTCGACAGGGGCTCATCGCTGTCGTTAATCCCAGATCTGCTAATCAATCCCAAAGAGATTGTAGACAATGAGGACCAGAGAGGCCGCTCAATTGTTCGCGAGACTACATTTCAACACAAATATTTGGTTACAAGTTCTGACTTTAACTGATCGTAAATTGGGAACTTTATGGACCCATTGGAAACACAAGGTTGCTATTCTTTGGTCTAGAGAAGAAACAGTAGTGGCGCATAACTTTCTTATTGGGTACCGCATAACTAGCGGTCATTAAAAAAGGTTTTTCCATCACTACCTAAGGAGGTCGTAAAAAGCAGACTCACTCGCACTATTCTTACAGTTTTAAGTAGGTAAGTACTTAAAATCTTCACAAAAATAATTTTGATAATGTATTTTAATTTTGTCTTTTAGCCATAGAATGATTAGCAAAGAGCTTTTTTAAATCATGCATTCATTCAATTTCAATATCCGCAATGCGCTATGAATAGGAGAGATGCAGACTTCGTAAAAAGTTATGATAGTAAAACAACATCAATAATATTACTTAAGTTTTGTCATAAAATAGGGGACAATAAATTGGATTAATATAATTTTTAATTCTAACTTATTTATGAACTTAAGTTTAAAAAATTAAGTTAACTAAATAATAGATATCAGTGTGAAAAGTAGCCACAGAGTTTTAGCTAAATATCAAATTTTTGCAAATTCGAGTCTCGTCTAGTTTATATTAGACACCCGACTAAAAACTTCCTGACCAGTGTTTCTAACATTAACATCGAAAGGACTCATTATTATTCAAATCATTAATATGTTAACATTAGCCTATATTTTGTCATACACGTACACATAGTCAGTAATACAGATAAAGGCATATGGTACTTTTCCTCCAGAAAAAGTACTATTCCCACTGGATCATCAAAAATAATGAATAAACTCAATGCCTGACAAAAATATATGAGCAATTAATATTGTATAAATTATTGCTCATATATATTTACCGGGCCTTGATTTATTTATTTAACAAAGCTTACGAAGTAGCGGGAATAAGCTAGTATACTATGCCACACTGAAATGCCAGATTCCCTATTGTCATTTAAATCTATGTGGTCGCAGAAACATTAAATTTTATTGAATCCAATCCTAAGTCGGCTGGTTCTGAACCGTATCTGTACATTTACTGTTTTCTATAGCTGTTTCTGAAAGATTCGAGGGATTTCAAATTGAATTTTAACGTAGCGAGCTATTTTGCTCGCCGGGGAGATTTTCGTACCCCGTCCGCCAGTTGCTCTGACGCGAATAAACACAAAAGCTCTAGTGTTTCTTAGTGTATAGTGTAAATTTTTTATTTTGTCTCTTGGGAATTTGCACCAGACACTTGTGTTCTCTTTTGGACTTTGCAAAGCTTTGTGATAAAAAAAAAACGGTTCATTTGACGAGTTCTTTGAGACATGTTGTCGTTAGCTCATTCAGTTTTAACTAGAAAGTTGATGGCAAAATATGTAAAGCTTCCTTTTTTACATAAATGTCGTCAGACAGGTTTACTTGATGATAGGTGACTGCCGTCGTCTATAACACTATATCATTCGATTTTTTTTAGTTACTAGGTTCATATGTGTACAACATTGTAACTCTGGCTCAATCAGAATACCCTTAATGCATTGATTTTCAGTTTCAAAATTTTGAAAAAAAAAAAAAATTAGAAATGTATTTTTTTTTAAGTTTAACTTATTGGAAACAACTCACCTTGGGAACTTGAACTGTCCATCCTCGGAACCTTCCTCTCCAAATGAGGATAAGACTCGTCCGTTGACATCGAACACTTGTATCCTGTGGTTGTTCGAGTCGGAAACTAGTACTCGATTAGTACTGGACACTGCGATGTAGTGAGGATGCTCCAATTGGCCCAGTTTTGAACCAAATGAGCCGAATTTGCCAACAAACGTGCCATCAGATTGGAATACCTAATGAATTAATAAATTTATTTTTAAAAACAACTTAACAGTGAAACAGTTATTCATTATTTATTTATTAAAGAGGTTTCAAAGAAACTTTTTTAATCGTCATTAAATTTATACTACTTTTAGTATAACCCACACAAGTTTCAAAACTATATTAATTTGTTTGTCTGAAAACATAGAATGATCGGGCTACAAGTAAGTATTGAGATTATTATTATTATTACCTGATAAGTAACAGTTAAAACAAAATAAATGTATGACTAAAATCTGTGCTGTCTTATTATGAGTACGACGCTTATTGTTAGACGATAGTGCGAATAAGTCTAGGTATACCTTCTTTTATAGTTTTGAACATTATTTCTCTGATACTACTTGAACAGTTCACTACTTTTGAATATTACTATTTCTCTGTTTCATATTATAACAAAAATACTATTTGAGCGGTAATGTATGTATAGAATAAAAATTGTGTTACAATTCTTACCTGAACCCTATGGTTTTCCTTGTCACAAACGTATATAAATCCGAGCGCGTCCGTGGTTATGCCCCAAGGGTAATTGAACTTGCCGTCTCCCGTGCCTTGGCTGCCGAATGCTCGGAGAAAACCACCGGCAGGGTCGAACACCTGTTGGACAATGTATCACATTAGTTATTTTTGCAAACAATAAAAGGGAATGTTTAATGAAATTCGATATACCATAGGTAACTATCTCAAATAGCTTCTAAATTAAAAAAAAAAATCATTTATACTAATATTTTTTAACTACTTCTTAATGAAATTTTATAAACTTCAATATACTATATATATATTTTAATATAATATAATATAATATAATATAATATAATATAATATAATATAATATAATATAATATAATATAATATAATATAATATAATATAATATATATTACATAATATTATATTTAGTTTTATTGTTACTTCATGACCAACTGATAGATATTAGGTGTGTTGCATCTTAACATCTTGAATTTAGAAATTTTGAATAAATATAATAATATTTGAATCATTCATCATAATATAATAAAAAGCAAATATTAATATAACTTCATTTTAATTTAAAGCTTAATTTAAGTTTTTCGGTACCTCTCTCTTTAAAATGTTTAAATTAACCTTCAAATTCTTTCCATACTAAATCGAAGCTAGCCCAGCAAAAGTATTTAAGTTGGCATTTATAAATTTCCATATACTTATTTGTTAAAAATTTCATTCTAATATTTTCACAGCGAATTTCGAATTCTTCGTATAGATTCTTGGCCACGAATGTTAAAAATTTAGAATTTTGTTAGCACGTTACTAGCGAAAAAGGATAGCAAAAAAAGTAACTTATGTTTTATGACTAATATTTTTAAATCAAATGAAATGGTCAGTGTATTACTTCTATATATATTCTTTTATTTTTATAAAAAAAATTAACAAAAATATCTCAATATTCCTCATGTTATTTTAATAACTATTTTTTATTAGGACTATTTATTATTATTTATTATTTGTGAAAATATTTTAAGCTTGATAAAGTTATTCCAGTCACCTACTGTCACCTTTCAGATAGCATACCTACGCCTAACTAGAAGTACCTAGCTTCAATAAAAATGAATTCTTCTTCCAAGAAACCATTAGGAAACCCAGTTACAAACTCAGTAAGGGTTTTCAATACAATGAAAAATGTATTTTTACAGTTCCTCATTGAAAACTAATCAATTGTTATTTGTGCCACAGGCTTTTCGCTAATGTATGTCGGCTCAAACACGACAACTTAATATTACAACACAACTTGAGAAATGCGAACATTGTCCCAAATATCATGAATTGTTGTCAAGACACGAATTACTTAGAGAATATCGATCTGCTAATCTCACGGGAAATCACCTAGAATGTATCAACTCATATCTTGTGGGAGCTTTAAAAGGTTTTCATTACTTTCATTAAGAAACGATGTTCTTTACTAAACTAAAACAAATCTCTACATAGTATGACATAAAGTCGCTTCCCGCCGTCTAAGTATCTGTCCTTGGGGCCTAGCCAAGATGTACATTAAAGAAAACGCTTCCTAGCGAACTTTACGGAGCGTACAAAATAAAGCCCGGTGATTGGTTGTTGTAACGCCCACATAAAATTTTGACCAATCACAAAGCTTTGTCCGTAGCGTAGCGTAGCGTTTACGACTGTAGAAAGCACTGCGTTTGCATCTTGGCTAGGGCCCCTTATTTATATACGCTTCGATCTTTTAGACTACGCAACGGATTTTATTGCGATGAAAGTTTTTATTTGTAATTTGCAGAAAAACTCATAGTTAGTTAGTTAACTCAACCGATCATGGGGAAATTGTAACATACACGTTGTCAGGATTACAAAAAAGGACATCCAGAAAAATACTGTTCTCGAAGGATCATCTAATAATATAAAAAAAAACAACGCCTGACAGCAACATACGAGCAATAAAGATAAAAAATTGAATGAATGATTGCTAGTAGAATTGACGTAGAATTTTTTATTTTTTCAATTCAATTTAATAAAATTATTTATTGCGAAACCATAATAAAACCAAAGTGAAAGCAAAAAAAATCAACGTTTAAGAAAAAGAGACGCGGACGAAGTCGCGAACAAAAGCTACTAGATTCATAGTAGGTAACATAACATTGTAACGATAACAAATCTGTTGTAACATTTTTTTTAAATTTAAGTGTATGTAGGAAATCGATGATTTATAGCGGAAAAGTATTAGTGAAAAATCTCAAAATAAATCGAATAACAAATGTTTGCGACCTCGGTTTCGTGTCTCTTGCATATTTGTCGAAAACTTAACGCGTTTTGTATATAGCACGGTAGACGACAGTAATAAATTCTTCGTATTTCAAAAGCGTGTTTCGTAAAATTGCTCTGACGTTCTGTAAAATGTATAATGTACATCGTACATCAAAGTTGTGACGCGATTGGTATCAGTAGCTTCTTTAGGATAGTTTAACAATAGTGCTCGCAAAGATAAATTCCCTGCAGCTAAACAGGTCATCTTAACTGAACTCCTTTTTCACAATTATTCATCTGTTGTGTGGTATATATGTGTTTATCTTTATCTATTCCTGTATATCCTTATCTATCTATCTTATATATATATATAAAATGTACGCTGTATGTTGTTGTTCGCGATGTATGTTCGCAATAAACTCCGAAACTACTGAACCGACTTTGATCCAACTTCATAAGTTATTTGGTAAAACTTAAAAGATAGGATAGTTTATATCTCATTTTGTTTATTTTTTTTTTTCAAATTATATAATATTATTAACATAGCGCCATCTGTTGATACTTATTCAATACAGCAATTATTTATCTGTGAGTTCCATAAGGTTCTCACAGATGGCGGTTTAAAGTAATTTATCGGCTTTATTGAATTGCAAAAATGCACCCAGGGCGAAGCCGGGAGCGGGCCACTAGTTATATTATAAAATAAAGCCGCTGTCCACCTCTGTATATGTATATGTTTCTCCGCTAACCTTCTAAACCACTCAATGGATTTTCTAACCCAACGGATTTTTCACTAATGAAAAGAATAATAAACGAAGGAGATTTGTGAATATTATTTGATATAAACTTTTGCCAGACAAAGTTTTACTTTTAAAAGCATTTTACTTAGGTAATATTCTTGCGAAATAATTATCTATTAGACTAAGCATTCAGACAATAAAAAAATACACAAGAATATTAAATGAATTTAAAATAAAATACTTTGAATTAATTAATGTATATGTTCTAGACAATAACTGGCGGCAATAAATCAGTCAATATCGATTAGTACCTAGTTGTAGAACATAACATATAAGTAGCTCTTCTTCCTAGATGATTTTTTTTTATATACACAAAACCTTCCTCGTTTATCTCTTTCCATAAGTGAAAGCCAAATTAAAATCCTTTGGGTGATTTAGAAGTAGTGAGCAGAGAAACAGACAGACGCAGACAGTTTCGGCAACTTGTCAACTTTTTTTTAGTCAAGGCAGCGCTTGACCGCGATCTCAAGGTGCAGATGCGTGCAGACCCCGAGATTGTAATTATGTGGAAATACAGATACTGGCAGCCACTTTAATTTATATCATGTAAGGTAATGATGGTTAAATAAGTCGTTATAAGAGTTGTTATGGCCCTTTACTTTACTCTATTACCACCTTCTCTTTTATCCTGTTGTTTGCACATCCACTTAATATCAAGTAAACCGTAAGCCTACCTGTCGTCGTTTACATACAAAAATATTCTCTGTCACGTTGTATCCACTGTACTATGATGAAAATAGTGTGGAAAAAGAATAACAAAAATTATCTATTTGGTAGAAAATATCTTTACCTGTATGCGATGATTATATCTGTCAGCGATTATGTATTGGCCAATTCTGTTAACAGCAACGCCAGCGAGACAATCAAATTCTCCCTCGCCACTGCCGTATTGACCAAACTCCTTCACAAATATGCCATTAGAGTCAAACACCTGCAAAACGAATATGACATTTAAAAATGGGTTGTGGCTGTGAAAATTGTAAATTTAAAAATATGTGTACGTAGCGAATAATATACCGCGCAAGTGGACGACTTTTATATTACAAAAATTCAAGCTTTGTGATATCCAATAAGCAAGTTTGTTATTACGTAAACCATGCTAAATTGGTAAAGATTTTTATATGAATGTATTTACTCGCACTATAAAAATGTTTAAATAAATTAACTTTTAAAACATAAAATCAAAATCTCATAACTGTAAACGTTCTTCGACAGTAATTACTGTCTAGGTGAAAATTATTATGAAGCGTATAATTACAATTATTAACTTTTACATTGTCTGAAAACAGTTGCAGACACATTTCGGTTAAAAAATTCTAAACAGATGTTTACATTGGCAAAACTTCTAACAAGTACGTCTCTAAATAAATTCACGAGGAACAGCTGTCGCTTCAGGAAGTGGAAACATCTCAATAACAAAACGGAGTTTTGTTCAACTCGAAGCATTGTCATTCACTAGTTTAGATGTGTTACTAGAAATAAAAATAACAGTGATGGATTAATTTAATTTAAGCTACACATTCGAGATTGGACGAACTAAATATTGGCACAAGGTTAAAGGTATTTCCAAATTTTATGCTAATGTAAACACTGACGTGTGAATATCAAATCCGAAAATAACAACATATTTTCAGTACCTGAACTCTGTGATTCGATGAATCGGCCACGACCATTGTATTGTCTGGGCCAACAGCGATGCCACGAGGCCATGTAAAACAACCGGGTTCGCTCCCCCGATTCCCCACACTAAATTGTAATCGGCGTTTCTGCAGATATTGGCTCCTAGGGGAGGAACCTGCTGCTGCGAAACCTGATCGTAAAGATGACAGTATTAGCAAACAACAACAAAAAAACACAATTCAAGTTTTAAGCCGCAAACCTATGTACACGCCACGCTTATCTAACCTGCTACCGCTGCTGTAGCCGCCGTAGGGGAGATGGGGGAGCCTGCCGCGTTTTTTGAATCGTCATCAGAACTGGCGAGCTCATTAGCTGAACGCAAGGGAAGCCCGAGAGACAGGCGACGTGATGTGCTCGACGAAGTACCACTCGTGTCACGCTCTTTTCCCCGTGATCCATATTTATTCTTCAAATAACGGGCCCAAGCGCTAAGCGCCGCGCCATCTTTCTCACCACCACCTGCGCTGGGTCTCTCTGGTGAACTTTCTCTAGATTTTAACGCATGCGATGAGCGGCTGCGTGATAACTCCGAAGAACCTGTTCCGGAGCCATATCGAGCGGCGAGATATGCAGAAGGTGATGCTGTTGTAGGAGAAACAGGCTCGTCCTGATCATCATCATCAGCGGCACCAAAGCCCGTGTGACTGCTTTTGCTTCTTGCGAGACGGTTCCGTCTCTCTTTCAAAGCGAGGTATCTTGATCGAGCAGTAGGATATTTGGTTTCATCATCAATGGATGATGGTTCTTCTTCCCTCTTACTACTATAGCGGTTGTTGTATGAAGATCCGCTGGCTCCGTAACGAGATGTGGGCTCTTCTTCAGTTTGTGATTGCTGTCGCGTTCGATAACGTGATTGTGCAGGCGTTTCTTTTGTTTTAGTATCGTGAGCGTCGTTGCGAGCGTTTGTGCTTCGAGCGAGCAGTGGTCCAATATCACTACGTGCCATCGCCTGGCTCTCGGGCTTTCTTTGCGACGCAGGCTCCTCTTCACTCTCCTCTGACGAATCGGTCTCCTCTTCGGAGCTCGTTTCGGAGTCTTCCTGTGCCGGCTCGGCGGGTGCCGGTGCGGGCGTAGGGCGTTGGGAACCGACGAATCGGCTTTGTACCCGTTGCGCCCCACCTGCTGTACCGTTCGTCGTTGCCGGTGCCGTTCTTTCATTGCCTGCGGAAGAAAAACGTCCCGATTTTGAAGGTGGCTCGTTTAGACTGTACTTCGCTTTTAACTCCGCGATAGATAGTATCGCACCTGTGTGTTTCACCGCCGAGCCGGAGCTTTCAGTAGACGCGCTCGATTCTGTACTAGCTGCGCGAGCGGCAGGGCGGTGCGCAGCCGTAGCATCAGATGAAGGCCTTCTTGCCGCTACTGTTGGCTTTTGCGCTGGTGTAACATTCTTGCGTTGTGTGCGTTGCAGAGAACCAACTGATTCGTCGGATTCTCCGTCGCTGGATGCCTGAGAAATACAGTGAAATTCGATATGGACACCAAAAACGGTAGGTACGTACTTTTGTATTGTGTTGTGCAAATGAGTTAAACGTGGAGTGTATTTCATGGAATGCCGTTAGTTGTCGCGTTTTCCTTGTTAGTATCGATGATTTGTCTATGTATCTACGTTGTACTGCCATCAGTTTTACTCTTTATCTTCTTCCCAACTCACCTCCCGAGCTGGTGTCGGTGGTTTACGATTGACTGCGCTTCGTTCTTCTTCGCGCTGTGAGGCTCGATCGCTATCCTGAGACGAAGCTGCGCCTTTGTTTTGTCTTTTAAGTCGTGTTATTTCGTCATCTTCACTTTGTTGCCTTTGTGCTGTCGGGCGACGCTGTGGTTGAGGAGCAGGTTGTACCGGTTTGGGCGGCGGAGGAGGCTCCTTTTTTTCTTTTTTCTTACCGCTATCAACATCATATATCCTTTGCATGACACGTGCACAATCGGTTAACCGGAATATACCGCTAAGAGGTCCACGGGTAGCTTCTTCAGTGTCGGTGACTTTTTCTTTTTCTTTCTGTTGTTGTTTTGTATGCTCTGCACGACTAGTTTGCTCTGCATCAGAATCGGGATCTTGTTGGTGACTTCTCACAAACCGGGAACGGAATCTACGTGAAGGTCTGTGATGTTCAGATTCGTAGCCACTGTAGTCATCTGTGACACCATAATCTCTTGTAGGTTTTTCAGGTGGTGGACGACGTTCGCCAAATTTACGCCCACCTAATATCGGTTCATCGTTTTCATTCCACCTTGATTCTTCTTGTTGTCGGAATTGGGTAGCTAAACGATGATCACTTTTAGACCTCGTCAAGCCCTGACTCTGTTGCATTGTTCCACCATATACGTTAGGATGACTTATATTCAGTTCTCCGTAACTGGCCACGTGCAAAACAAGTTGATTAGGATCATGTGTCATAACGAATCGTACTCTACGATTATAATCACCGGCCTCGTAATCGAAATTCCTCAAGAACTCGACCGTCTTTAAGAAAATTTCTTTGGTATCAACTAGCTCAGTATCTTCCCATTCGACATCATCATTCATATATTTATCAGCGAGATCACAATTACTTTGTATATTACTTAACTCTAACTCTAAATTATCTTTGAGATGCGTCAGGTTTCTAAGTTCTGTGGCTAGATAACGGTCAACTTCAGTTCGAAGAAAATCAGTTCTATCTTTAAGTGCTTTTGCAAGCCTTTTATGTATTTCGTCAACCTCTCCGGAGACTGCAGCACAGTTTGTCTGGAGATTTGTAGTGTTGCGTTCAACTACACCCAGAATATCTTGAAGCCTGTTAACACCGCGTCTAATTTGATTGTTGATTCTCGCGATTTCTCGACGAAGGACTTCCATGTGGGCTGATTTGCAGTCTTCACAGACCTTTTTTTCGCAGTGAGCGCACAAAGCGCAGTATGCTTTCTCCGAACAAACGTTACATCTTTCCATAACCTGCCCAGCAGTGGGATCAGGTAGTTCCCCCGCGATTTGAGCATGAAGCTCTAAAAATCGCTGGAGAGTAACATTTGTTGGGAATCCCTGTACTCCTTGGTAGGGAATTCTGTGTTCCGCACGACATTCTGGACATTTGACCTGAAAAAAAAACAAACAATATAGAAATGTGTAAAAGTAATTTTCAAGTGTCGTTAAAAATTTTGTGAGGCTGTGTTAATCTTTTATTTAAAATTTTTGTTTTGCTAGTATTATTCAAATGACGTCACCAAGACTTGAAGTTATGCGCAAAGTTTATAGTATTCAAAAGTTTTAGGCATTCATTATAATATTATTCAGTAGTTACAGAGTTTATGTGGGAAATGTTGGAACACTTTTGAATTGGAGAATTTAGAGGCGAAAATATTATCTTGATGGAGAATGTAACTCGCTGCATCTCGGAACAAATGCTAAAAGAAATAAAACAGCAAGTAATTTAAATGGTTTTAAAGTTTTTCCTTTTTGATTTTACGTTTACTGATTCCGTAATTCAGATTGTTGAATTGCCAACATTTCTCCGGAGTTACAAGAATGCTTAACTTTATATTATAGGAGATCCTACTATCAACTTGGAGGATGTAAATTAAGAAATGGACTGAGTAAGATTGGAGAATGCGCTGTGATTTTTCTGACTAAATAATTAGCTTCAAGTAGTCTTTAGGAAGAGCAAATAGTAACTGCTAGTATATATTTTCATGGGTATTATGAATTATTAAAAATATTAAAACTTTACCTGTCTCCTCACATAATCGACCAGGCCGTCCATGCATGGTTCCATGCAGTAACTGTGTTGACATGGCAACAACTTGGGATTCTTGAATCTGTCTAAACAGACGCAGCACGTCAGTAACGACTCGAACTGCTCCATTTTTTACTGCTTCACGTATCTGTTGAAGAAATAAAACAATGATAAATTTTATTACTTAAGAATTAAAGCATAAAAAGCCTTGGCAGGCGATATTTGTGTGTGACTAAATGTGTGACGTCATTTTAAGAAAGTAAAGTTTTATTCAACGAAGCGGAAACATAAGCTATAATCGGCATCATTATCAACAAGCGAAATTGAAATCCTCTAACCCAATAACAAATCTGGCTAATTTTATAATTAGAACTCATCACGCGTGCTCTTTCCCACGCCAGTGTCCAAAATAGACGAGTCTCAACCTAAGAAGTGAACGGACTATTTTGAATTTAAAAAAGAGCGCTGTAAAGTCTTAATTAGAATGTGATTTCATTGACGTTTGTCTTGTTATATGAACAATGGAAATGAAAATTTAAGATTTTGAAACTACCGTACACATGACACCTATAAATTTAAATTTAGAACGCATAAAACGTGCGCACAATTCCATACGTTTTATAATATCCAACATTCAATAGGCCTTGTGCACACAATTTTGATTCTTAAAACAAAAGTGATAAAATTCTAATTAGAATATGACAGATAACATTAATAGTTTCGGAAACATTAAAAATAAAATAAATTTTATTTTTAAATAGATTATTTGTTTTGATATTTATTTTTCGCGATATTAAAGTATGACGAGATTAAAGTTGACGTACATTATTAAGTACGTCATACTTTAAAAATATTACAGACGTCATTTTCTAAACTTTGATTCATTTTCTAATCACTGCTTTGGATTATATACAATTAAAGTATTATCGTCTTGGTATATATCGTATGTACGAACATACCAAGATAATATAATAATATTTAAAAAGTTCATTCTAATAACAACAAATATATACAGTCTCAGTTTTTGAAGTGAAAACTTTTATTGGCGCGTTGGGCATTTTTAAGATGAACCATTGAACTCGCGACACTGTCATGTAGCCGAATGTAACGTAATGTAACCGAAACCTGTATATTTTCAGATATTAATTTAAAATAATTTAAAATAAGAACAATTTTTGAGATGGGATGAAATCATTAAACTCGCGACACGGTCATGTAATGTAACCGTGTAACTGACAGCTCTGTATATAAGTACTAAGCAGACAACTGCATATGAAAGTAAACTTACTAGTATGATAACAAGAATCAATATTGTATACACTTCTGACCAATAATTTAGTTTCATATCAACTTCAAACCTATTTAATGGTTTGTCATTATGAAGTTCATGTTAAATAATTATGTTCTATTTAATTGTCATTGTGTGTCAGTGTCATACATTTTCTCTTCTATTTCTTGCGATCAATAATATTCGTATTTAGGTACTTAATTCGATAACGCCAAGGATTTTAAAAATCATACAATTATTTTTGTGAAGCTACGTTTTCACTACTGACGGTGCAGTCCTACGACTTTATTATTTACATCATGCAATATTTGGACATTTTTGTTAACCTTGAACGACAAAGTTTTCTAATGCAATTAATCCTTCTAGCAATCATTTTCGTATCACAATTGACAATGATTATTAGGTAAAATACATTTTGTTACTATTAGTAATTTTTAGTTAGCAGAGAATACCTAATACAAATTTTTTTGAAAAAATGTTTTGTAACCCATTTTTTATTTAAACCACACATCAAATAGGTATTATGTGATTTGGATTATGATTGAACAAAATATGAGATTGAATAAATTTATGAGATTTTATGAGATAGGATGAGATAAGCGGGGAAGGACATAATCGAGGGTTAGAAAAATTATGCTTTCATCTTGATAATACTACATGTCTAAGTTCACTCCTGACAAAATTTCGATATGACTGATCGCTCCAAGACTTAATTGCAATCAGACCATATAGACATAGTCATCTACTAGTACATGCAGGGGAAGTCGCATTATATTATGTTTACAATATATAGTTGGCAATTCGTAAGAATATAACATTTTTAATTCAACGCAATATTTTGTAATTAACAGTAATAAATTAGCTGCGAAGTAAACGAAACATTTCCTATCCACTACGGTTTGTGTCCTAGCTGTGTAGGCGTACAGCAGTCAGGTTTAATTTTAAACTTTTGGCAGACACTTCAAGTATTTTTGTGCGAACATTTTTCACCAAATCATTCTTCGTATTTGGCATTTGGCTTTAGATCCAACAAAGACGACTTTAAGGAGAAAAATGACACAAAGCGTTCTTGTACCGAGTATAATTTCGTCACTTTTACATTTTGTATGTAATTTGGCATTGAACCCATTCTTTGTGTGCCTTACTACTTGATGTTTTTCTCGTTTTACGTAAATATTTGTGGAGTAAAACACATTTTATAAAATTGGATGATTCTTCTGGTGATCTCATTTCTAGTAATGAGTGAAAATTATGTAGTCATAGCTCTATTTATGTATGAGTTGGCAAACAGGCTAAACTTCGACTTGATAGTTAGTGGGCTAACATCGCCTAATACGCAAGATAATTACGTGGCAGAAAAGCGTGTGCGCTGATGATGTACTAGTGGAATCAGATTTGGAGACCACGAAGGCATAGGAGTATTGTCTCTGGCAATTCTTGTTCAGAAGACGGTGGTCTTCTGTAAGAGGGCTGTTATTGCCACAATTATTGCCTCTCAGATTTATAACTGCTGGAGTCATTGTGTGAAAAATAGCAAAATAATTGAAAATAGTTATAATTTCATAATTGGTGCTATTTTATTTTGATATAGCATACAACTGTACCGGTTATAAGAGATCTGGGGGTTTTTCTTGACTCTAAACTAATTTTGAATCAACATATTCAACATATCTATAACAGGGCGTTTCAGTTCTATGGCGTCATTCTCTGACGTCGAAAAGCGATTTTGTAAATCCTATTTCGAATAAAATGATTTTGAATTTGAATTTGAATTTGAATGGTCTTGTTATAAGAACTTGTTCAAATTTTAAACGTCCAGATACTTATCTGTATCTGTATAAGACTTTGGTTCGGTCACAACTTGAGTATGCCTCGATAGTTTGGAATCCCTTTTATGATAAGTATTGCCAACAGATTGAATTAGTGCAGCGTAAATTCCTTAAAACACTTAATTATAAGTGCTTCCACTCAAGGTTGTCATATGTTGATGCATTGGAGAAATATTCCCTGCCAAGTTTAGAACAACGACGATTGCTCCTGGATGCTATGTTCCTGTACAATATTTGTCATAACCACTATGACTGTGTTTACCTCGTGAATAACATTGTATATCGATTACCAAGCAGTTCCCAGCGTATACGAGATTCTCATACGCATAAACTATTTATGCCGAAGTTCTGTAAAACTAACGCTGGCGAACGTGCACCTTTATACCGTGTTATGCATAGGTACAATTGTCTGTTTACGGGTGTTGATCTGTTTTCTGTTAGACCACGGGAATATAAAAATGAAATTGCTAAATTGATTTAATTTTATGGTGTTGTTTTTTCTTTTCTTGTTTTTGTTTTATTTTTATGTATATTCTTTTTTAGTATGTCTTTCTCTGTATAAAATTAGTGTAGCAATTTGAGAAAAATGTTGTTGATTGTACTGTTACCTTTATTTTTGCATGTTTCTTTTTTCATATTTATTATACACAGTGTAATTGTTTGTTTTCCCAAATAAAATAAAATAAAATAAAATAAACTGTATTAAAGGATATGAAAGTCTACAATGTTTAAGGTTCAGTGTATAACCACAAGAATGAAATAATGTAAATTCAGCATTTACAATTGATTTGACAATATGAATTGAGAGAAAATAAGATAATGTACATAGTAGTAATAGCCTGGTGAGTCTAGCAAGACAGAAGACTGAGGTTCAAATGCCTGAGTGCTTTACTATTTAATTTGCGGGTTATAAATAATGATCACTTGGTCTAAATTAAGGAAAACATCGTGAGAAGATGATGATAGAACAAACTATATCCACATACGTTACGATATGAGGATATGATAGTTCAGTAGTGATAGATCACTTTGTATTCCACAACCATTAACTGGGAAACCTTATTGATAACATTAACCACATTCTTATACCATCGTGAAATAGTGTTTCAGTGAGCAAGTAAGAATTTCATAGCCCATTTCTTATCTCTTATCCCCTAAATCTATCAAGGTTGGTGGCGTACATGACGTGATATTTGTTAATAAGCGTCGGTAGTCTCACCTACAATCAAACGGAAAAGAGCCTCCCTGCCAACTTTTGCCAATTTGCATTATGAAAGACTCATCATAACATATAAAAACCGAAACAGAACACAAACATAAAAGGATTAAATATAAAACATGTGTGAGATTATAATAAAGATTTGCTGACAACTTTACTTGTTTGATTTGCTTGCAATATTAACAAGATAACCTTGTCTTACGCACACTACCGTAAACCTTAAATTTCCCATTATTTGCAGAATCATTATTTTTGTCTGAATTTCGCTTTTTCTTGTACAAATAAAAAAAAAAGAGAAAACAAAATGGCCTACTATGCTGCCTTATGGCGACTCTGGCAAAATAATCATTATAATGACAAATTTAACAACAATAAACAAACAAATGTGTCTAAAATAGACCTAAGTAAATAAAGCAATTAAAAAAATTAAAGCAGTTTTTCTAGTAAATAGAAAAAATTAGGGGGCCGTGATACGGTTTAGTACGCACCTAGGAATGTGGAAGAGAAACCCTGATATAGAGGAAAGAATGAGGGTATGCTCATTGGGGTTATTTAAAACTGACTTTTATCAAATTTGTCCATTGGTCAAATTTAACTAGTAATCGACTACTTGGCATTGCAGCTTTGGCATGACGCTTAGCTGGTCACTTCCAGTGTTTGTAAGTGTCACTTTAGCTTGCACAGTCACTGTATCGGTTTGTGCGGTTAATTAAAACATCGCAACCTATCGCTGCACTAAGTTTAGCCTGAGAACTTTCAAACGAAATTGAGCTCTATGTTACAGCGTTTAAGACTTCATTTTATTATGCAATAAATTATTTTCTCATTACAGTAACAAAATGGGAATTGTTTGAATTCTGGCAAAGAAACCACATTTGAAATATAGTTTTTGTTAACAATGTAAATTAATTATGGAATAACTTAATAATGAATTAGATAATAAAAACGAATTTTTTAATGTTTATTTTTATTAGTTGACTCAACATGATTAATTATAAGCGTCCTGAGTGATTAAATGCTTACTTATTGAACATATGACGTCACCGTGTGCAAAAAACATACAGTATGATGCAAAAAACTTCGTTTCAAAAATTCGCACAAGCCTTTTGATCGTTCAATCGGTGACTTTTTAGTTAATTATTCTTAAAACGAGTGTATTCAAACTATTTTTTTTTTGGTTATATTAACCAATATCGATATTAAAAAACTGATAAGTCGTATCCACAAGCGTTATACTTACAGCGAAATGAAAGTCTCATTAGAAAAACTCGATTCACAAGCGCAAGCGTTTTTTTTATTGTTACAAAATTTTATCACTGAGGATATTACTTGTCATTGTAGCAGTACGTCGTCACTTTGGAAATGTTCCGGGTCACGGGCTAGTGTTTTTCACAGGCATGCGTTTTCGTACACGGTTTAGGCGATACTAAGAGCAACTCGACACCGCGTGCGCGCAAGTCTATTTCGGGACGACAGGCGGCGCGTGCGCCGGTCCTCTACGATTTATTTTGCTCCCGTCACAGATTACTTTTGGACATGAAAAGGTCAATGGACATTTGCAAAGCTCAATTTGGAATTGTGAAAAAGATAAGTTATTTAATTAAAGTTTTGACGAGCCCGTTGGTGAGTGGTACTTGCCTTAAGTCAAATCCAGTCATCGCGACTGAGTTAAGGAAATAATTATCCTTGTGTAACCCCAAAAAGGGCTGGGTATCAAGAAATGATAGGAAATATTCCATGAGTACTCGGAAGGAGTACAGTGAGCAGGGATGTTTATAATTTCATTTCCAAAGGATGAGAAAGTTTAAAAATACTAAACAATTTCTCTCAGACCTATAAGAATGGTATAAATAAAATAAATAGTTGATTTTGTTTATGATTTTAACAAACGGAAGATAAACAATAAATAGCGAAAAAAATTACAATTAAATTTAGAAATATCATTTGGTAGATGCGCACGCGTCGGAGTAGTGGCTATTGTCACAGTATTACACTATTGTGACACTGTCACACACTATTGATAGTGCCATGGTACAAGTTTTACTAGTGGAGCGAGATTGTTCTAAATGTATTACAATTGCCTATTGTTAGTAAGGCTGATCTATTCTAGCGTGTTATTTTTGTTTATTTTCAAATTGCAGACAAATATGTCAAGAGACACAAAAGATACAAAAACAAAGAAATAAACACAAAAAAATACGGAGGGGTTGCGGTGGTATAGTTAACTGCATGACAAAAATTTAATCTTATTATGGCTGAAATTATGGTTCTATGAATGGCTTTAAATTTTTTCCAACATTGTTTTTTCACAGAAGAGTGTTTTACATACTTCTCATAATATTAGAATTAGCCACAGTGACATGTAGCCGAATTCAGCTAGTAGTTTAATATACATATATGAACAGAGTTAAAATGGAAAACTCACTTTACAATTTACATTTAGCGATAGAACAATTTTCTAATAGGAAAAACGGTTGTTGTCTACATCGTTACATTAACGAAGGTGAAATCAAGAGATTCATTGCAGCTCGGATCTATATTTGAGTCCCTTCTAACACAGTGTGTAGGAGGAAAATAAATGTCAGATACCCTCTAATCCTCTGTAAGACATGGGGCTGCTACGTACGTAGTAGGTCACCCTAGTAGGTATACTTTTTTAATTTTTTTATATCTTTTTGTATTTTGGGGCTTTTACCTTAGAAATGTATGTCAGCCCGATCATCCCCTAAACTATTTAACATAAACATAAACATAATTAACATAACATAACATATTAAAAGCTCCATTGATGCATAAACATATCACATAAGTCATTTGCCGCATCACTGTTCGGCTCCGCTAGCACAATACTGAGTGCGCCTATGTTTTGTCTATATAATCATATGTTACATTTATGCATCAATGAAGCTCTTTCCTTTTTGAATCTTGCGCACTCCATCAGTAAGTGATAGACATCTTCTCAGCTCCCGTAGAAGGTATACCTACTTACGCGCTACGCTATGCTACGGACTCAGATTTAATGACGTCAATGACACAATATGTTTGGAGGTTTGTTAATACCATCCATACATATTGACGAATCTATTGGCAATGGAGCGAGCGGATGATGCTTGCATTTAGATTCCTGGTAGGGCTAACTTGGGAAATTAACTTTTCAAAGTTGTTTTAGTCGGTGAGTAAGTAAGAGATGGCAGAGGGATAGGAACCCTTCCTAAACCGTTATCCCTAACCATACTATGGTCGACAACTCACCCGCAGCACCTGTGGCGTTGCTTGTGTTATAGGCGACTTTAGTCACCTACCATCAAGTAGACCGTTAGCCTGTCTGACGACCTTAACATTTGAATAAAAACATACAGTACATGATGGTACAGTACATAATCTATATATATAAAAATCTCGTGACACGATGTATGTTCGCGATAAACTCTGAAACTACTGAACCGACTTTGATCAAACTTCATAAGTATCTGTTATTTGGTCCAACTTAAAAGATAGGATAGTTTATATCTCATTTTGTTTATTATTTTTTTTGCAAATTATATAATATTATTAAAATAGCGCCATCTGTTGATACCTATTCAATCCAGCAATTATTTATCTGTGAGTTCCAAAAGATTCTAACAGATGGCGATGTAAGGTAATTTTATCAGCTGGATTGAGTAAAAAATTGCACCCGTGCGAAGCCGGGAGCGGGCCACTAGTATTATTATAATAGAAATTGAGTTGCAGCGTTGCACGTAGTCAGAAAAAATGACATTGATTCACATTTAGATTCAGCATCGTTGGACTTTTTCAAGATTTTTAAGATCAACAAACAACAACAAACGAAACTTGACGACCTTAACATAAAAATTTAAAAAAAAAACATACAGTACATGATTATTATCTTTAAAATAGTTACGTTTATCGTCATCAGATTAATCACATTATAATCACATTAGATGTCATTTCATTGAAACTTCAACTACGGCGTACTTAATTTACAACCCCCTTTTATGGTCGACTGTAATTAAAAAGCCTCATGCAAATGTAGGCGTAAATTTTATGTTTTAATGATCTAACTAAACTATAATGTGCGCTCTGAAAATTGCCACAACATTAAGGGAGGCCTTAATGTAGTTTTCCAGCATAACAGTAAGTTGATGTTCAACATAATTAAAATGTGGGACCGTGAATAAACGATAAATAAATTTCAGATGCACAAAACGTTTTGAACTTATCTGTACAATGTACTGTTGCAAATAAAATTCTTGTAGTGTCATGCATCTACATTGTCGTTAGCATTCGAAATTGAAAACGAGAAACGTGTTCAGACGCGCATAAACCTTGTTTTGCATTTTTGTAGTCTACTGAATATAATATTATACAGTGTGGAAAAATAAGTCGGGCCCTGGAGGGAAACTACCTTAAATCCTTAAGTTAGCTCATTTTACATAAAGGAGACATTCCTTTATTTTTAAAAAGAAACAAAACTGCATTCAAAGATTTTCTAAAATTCGCTTGCCTCGCCCGGGACGAACCAACCAAAATTTAAAAAAAAAAAAAACACACTATTTTATTATACTAATCGATAGGATTATTATTCAGGATAAAATTTCTCTAACAAACATTTGGCCCTCCAGGTCCCGACTTATTTTTCCACACTGTATATGGAATCAGATGTAAACTTTTTAAGAATTTATTATGATACTGCAGTGTATAATTAAAGTATTTTAATGTAAATGTCGACAGCAGACAGACAGTCTGCTTGATAGTTGATGGCTACCGTCGCCTTAATACAAGCAATACCATAGTAGCTGCAAGTGCTCTGCTGACCTAATCGGATTAGGGCTAAGGGTAACATCTCAGCCTAATGGAGAGCCTTTAGCCTAATCTTCTATTGGAGATCGAGTACGTGTCCATACTAATTTAGTTGTTGGGATATTAAAACATCATTTTTGCTTTATCAAAACCACTCACTCATATAAGTTTCACGAATAAACAACATTTTCAGTACCTGGAGGTGAAATCAACATGAAAACAAGAACAAATTTAGAAATAATGGCCGCTGAGAGAAGTTGTGTTAATATTTACGAAATACAAGTATACACAACGTTTGCAGTCCTTATTTCCACGGTCAGTCGACCTTTCTGACTGAGGTATCCGGTATGTTCCCGTTCAATGTCTTTTTTATACTTATTTAATTTATAATTCACGAAATAAATAGTGTAAATAAATGACCATTCTAAAACAAGTGACCTTGTTTTGAAGTCTCATATGTTTTGAAATTATTTTTAAATTTAGAAGGAGTCCACGTTTGGTCTAGTGGCTAGTAACCCTAGCTGTTAACCAAACGGTCGCGGGTTCGAATCCCGCTAGGGGCAAATGTTTATGTTAACATTTACCTTTGTACCTGAGTCATGGATGTTTGTATTTATAATATGTATGTATTTACAAAAAAAAGTAATCTATGTATTATATCAACTGTCTGGTATCCATAATACAAGCATTAAGTTGCTTAGTGTGGAACTAGATGGTGCTGTGTGAAATGTGTGAAGATATTTATTTATTTTATTATTTTATTTTATCTTTTCTGTACATAGTCTGTCTATCAGTTAGTGTATAATTTCTTCTAAGCCACCGAACGGATTTCGATACGGTTTACACTTTTGAAAATACCCATTAACGAGGGATTTATGTATATAATTTGCAGAAAAAAATCCTAGCCCGAGCGTAGCCAGTTAATTACATTAATTAATTATTTAAAATATTTCTTGTAATTAATTGCTAGTTAATTACAAGACATATTTTAAAATTTAAAGTTATTTATATTAAATTTTGACTCAATATGTTTAAAGATGTGATATATTTATCTTGATCGAATGACCATTATTGTCTATTTAATATGTATAATGTTACAATGTACGTAATTTAATACATGAATTTCATTTTATTTATTTTTATTTAAACAAACGGAAATACGCATCGGGAACTCACCAGAAACCTCTTTGTCTCGTTCAAATTCGAGGGAACAAAATTACCGCCAAGGTTGTGAGAATTAGGCATTACTGAACTTGTCCTCACTTAAGGGAATTGAGTCTACTGAATATATACATTCTTTTTAAAAAGTTTGCACCGCTTGATAAGATTCTACACGAGCTTTTGCTGGAACAATTTTTATCAAAATATAAAGGAAGCATTTAGTTTTCATTCCTTTTTAAAAATGTTCTGAGCTTTTCCACACACAGATGGCGTGTTGTTTTTTATAAGGCTTCTTTCTGTGTTGAGTATTATCAGGGTTTTAATTATTTTCCCATTTCCTTTTACTGTATAATCTGTTTTGTAAAAATTTATCGACTTATAGTTAGAGATCGAGGTAAAAAACTGCAATATTTTGGGCATATCATGCGCGCCTAGAAATCACAGCAGCAGCACCTGATCAAGCAGGTAAAAATACAGTATAGACCAGGCTAATACCTAGGTCTACCTACTTAGGCTAATAAAACGAAATAATTCCTAGCTCAAAAATCTCAGTGAATGTAGTCGGAGTACCAGGTTACCCACGATGATAGCAGCACTAGCAGAAATTGCAACCACGCGAAGTCGGGGGCGGGTCTCTAGTTATTTATAAAGTAAAGTTCGTTAAAGGAAAATAATAATAATGTGTGAGAAACTTGACATAGAAATAATTATATGTTTACAATAAATATAATATCACAATTTGTTTAACCCAGTTCGGCGTAATGATAGTGACACTATACGCTTACAACAGATTCTTTCGGCTCCAACATATTATACTGACAATGAAAAATTCGAGCGAAGAGTAAAGCGAAATAAAATATAAAGCAGACAGTTTGAAATGAAATCCGGCGGTGCTCAAATATTTATTGTCTTGTCCTTGACATGATTTTTTTTTCGCAAATCTCTCTGTTTGTTTTTTAAACGAAGCTTTTGACATATTAATGTCGCTTTCTTAAACTAATTTAGAAATTCTTATTGCACCACCTACATAAAAGATAATTTACTAATTTAAAAAAACGGTGTAATAAAAAATGGTAAACAATAACAATAATAATATTTAATGTTATCTACTAGCATTAATAAATTATACTATTATTCTGTATTGTTTTATTCTACTAGCGATCTGTTCCCGGCTTCTTATAACATAGAGCAGAATTAACTCAAATCAAAATGTTTCACAGAAGCTATAAGGCTATATACCTCAAATATCTTATATACTCAATTACGAAGGTTACCTGGGTTATATAGGCAAGCAGATTTCGACTCTTGTCGGCAATGCTCGGTTCTAGTTGGGCGGCCGCCCACGGTCACCGCCCTAATTTTTGTTTTTATTTTTTCTCGGCTACTAGGGCTCTTTTTTATTTATCCTAAACAACAACCAATATGAAGAACAACAATCAAAAGCAAAAAAGAATTTTACTAATTCGACTACTGTAATTCCAGACATGTAAAGTATATTTTCCGTATTTTAATTTTATCATTCAATACGATTCAATTAGAGTATTCAATTCATTTATGGATATTGTCGTGTGGTGTTCGATGGCAGCTGGTTGCAATTGATTTAAACCCGTTACGTTCTACCTTAATGATTGTTGTGCTAGTTTACACTCTGAGCGTTGAAGTTAACGTGAATTTTTCAATTATAAAGGCACTATAAACCAATGAAATATCTGTTTTAAATTAGCATTGTCTTGATACTATGCAATAGAAAAATTTATAGTCAAAATTAATTGTCAAAATTTAAAAAAAAAACAGGCTACAACCCGCTCAGACAGCCAACGCCATTGACGACTTCAAGCGCCTTAACTTGTTAGTAATGTAAAGTCACATTTCATTCTTAGAACAAATTGAAAAATTCTCGTGTCACAGTGTTTGTAACCAAACTCATCTGAAACAGCTTGACCGATTTTCATGAAATTTTTTGTGTATATGAGAATAGGTAGTAAACTATTTTTTTATACCCCAAGTAATAAGGGTAGCCCACCCCAAAAAAAAATTTATATGGCAATACAACGTTTGCCTGGTTAGCTAGTAATGTTATTAATTTTAATTTTGTTCCATACGTATTTAAATTTGTTGTCTATTAAATAAAATTTGTACAAGCCAGTTGGTACGCTTCATATTTCGCCTCTGGGCCCTTGTTACATTACAGTCTCTAATAAAGTCAAACAGTAGAGATTACTATAGTTAATTGCCTCGTTTATTAAGTGCTCCAATTATCCTATCTCATATTAATTTAGGATATAACAATTTCATATTCGCGATAAGAACGCCACATACATTTTGAAAGCATCTGGCAAATTGCCCACTTGAGGTATATTTTCATGCCTTCACTTCCTTTTCGTGTTTGTCGCGACATTTCACAAGACAATGAAATGTTAAGCGTTGAAAGAAATATTTATATGTTTCTTAAAGTGTACATTTGTATGTACAAACAAAGAACTATTGCTTGAAGAAGACGAGGTTATTGTAATATTTAAGTTTTACCAGCTGACCCGACAAACTTTATACCGCCTCAAAATAAAAACTCGTTCCTTTATTTTTTTAAATAGTTATTCTGCTATTCGGATCGGAGACAAATTCAACAAATCAAAGAAAAATACAGAAAAATCGGTCCAGATTACACTATAGGCTCTAACTGTGCTCGCTTCCTTGCCTTGTGTTGTTTGTGTTTATTGGCGACGGCCGCCAGCTACCGTCGTGTTAACCGTTAGCCTGCCTGACCTTAATTTATATTATAAATAAAAACTTGCAATAAGCAACAACATGCTTTTGCCTTTTCTTAAGTGTTAAAACATTGACATCTTTCCTTGTATATTTATGATTTTTTATTTTTTGTTTTCAGATGATCCTTCGGGATTATTCTTAAAGGTACTGTCTGTATGTCCTTTTCTGTATCCCTGAAAACGTGTATGCATAATTTCATGATGATTGGTTGAGTAGTTAAGGCGTGAAAGAGTAACGAACAAACATGCAAACTCACTTTCGCATTTATAATATAATATCAGGATTTTTTTATATTTTTTATTAATGAAACACAGTGAAAAATAAATAAAGACAGAAAGTGAATCTGTAAAAGGTGTTTTCCTTGTTTCTTGTTAACCCAAACAAGTCTCACCGAATCCCAACCGATCACTAGAAAGACCCGGTGACATGGTCGAGTCGGGTACAATTTTTACGCGATACATTTTATCTCATGTCTCCCATTTCAGCAAATTACTTTGACAAGTCGCCGATCCACTACAATGTTTAATAAATACATACAAAAGGATGAACTAACAACACGAAGGAAAAATACTGAACCACACACAAATGTTAACCTACGATGGATATGTATGTTTTTTAATATATATATTAGAATTTAGTTTTTATTTTACTTTAAAAATGTAGGCTGTTTGAGTTTGAGGCTTATCTATACTTATATTATAAAGAGGAAAGATTTATTTGTTTGTTTGTTTGTTTGTTTGTTTGTTTGTTTGTTTGTTTGTTCGTTCGTTCGTTCGTTCGTTCGTTCGTTCGTTCGTTCGTTCGTTCGTTCGTTCGTTCGTTCGTTCGTTCGTTCGTTCGTTCGTTCGTTCGTTCGTTCGTTCGTTCGTTCGTTCGTTCGTTCGTTCGTTCGTTCGTTCGTTCGTTCGTTCGTTCGTTCGTTCGTTCGTTCGTTCGTTCGTTCGTTCGTTCGTTCGTTCGTTCGTTCGTTCGTTCGTTCGTTCGTTCGTTCGTTCGTTCGTTCGTTCGTTCGTTCGTTCGTTCGTTCGTTCGTTCGTTCGTTCGTTCGTTTGTTTGTTTGCATTGAATAGGCTCCGAAACTACTGGACCGATTTGAAAAATTCTTTCACTGTTGGGAAGCTATATTATCAGCGAGTAACATAGGCTATATTATATTTTCAATAAAATTAGGGATCCTTACTAAAACTCCAATAATGTAACGCAAGGTGTAAAAAATGACCTAAAATATACCTTACATCGCGTGCGGTGCGAAAACGATTGATAATATAGAACAAAATAATGTACTACGACTTTGCGCCATAATATGCGATGTAGGCGTCACTGGGGTACGGGAGGGGAGTGAATGTCAAGAAATAAAGTGCCGCACGGCTCACTCGTGCGGTCGGCTCCCTACGCAGCGGTCGTGTGCGGAATATTTTATAAAGTTACGCGGACGAAGTCGCGTGCAACAGGTAGTAAAAAAATTTAAAAAAAAATGTATTCATCATTTTTCTGCTCACAATATACAGCGATTTGTTAACATTTGACTGAAAAGGTTCCTCTGTGGGTCGAGTCGGAGGCGTTTACCTGTGATTCTTATCACGTAAATGTTGTGAGGTAATTTTAACCACCTTTTAGACGTCGTCAGGACACCTGACGCACAGATGCGCTGAATTTGTAAAAAGGAAAACTATTTGTCCTAGCAGCTAATGTTTGTCACGTACGGTTAGCTGATGTTATATGAATCTTGATTGTAAGTCTCCATTCTTTTAAAGTTTTGCTTTAAATTAAGGCAAGTGAAGCAAATACACAACTTGATATTTAAATAGAAAGAAACAAAAAAAAACTGCATTTTAGTTTGCAAAAATATACAAAAAATTTAAAAATGCACTTGGGAAAACATTAACAAGAGAAGAGCCACTTTTTGACAAAAAGACATATTTAAAAGTAAAAGCATAACAAACATGAAAACAGCAAAGGAACAGACAAGCGAACACATATAAATGAACATAAAAACTTCCATAACAATAGTCTACTTTCGTTGTAGCGAAGCCGAGACAGATCATTTAGCCTTTAATGTGTGAATTTCTTCTGTAAAATCCTCACTAGTAACCTCGGTGGGGTGAAATGAGTAAAATTAAACGCATCTTTCACTCGCTCGAGCACCGTGAAGGTATATTCGTTGAGATCACGTGATAAATGGTGCATGGCACGAGAGGATTACATGGGAGTGTCGAGCACTGAGTCCCTAAATTGACGCTTATTTATTTCCCCACATTTAGACGATTGCTACGTATGGGATTGCTGGGAATTTTCTCGCCACACGAGTGACATAATGACATGGCAAACTAAAGGTCGAGTAGTGTATTGGATACTAAAGCGTTGGTTGGCTGTAAGTACTTTAGTGTCTAAACTATAATACTATACATGGAATAACTGATTACTGTCTCTTAATTTTCATCCAATCATAATATTATCCCATCCTTATTTGTTTTTATCTTGGCATCATACTTTTGCTATATTTATTGTGTTATTTATACCTTAGCCAACAGTTGACCTTTACCAACATAAAATAGTATTTTATATTTTATATAAATGTATAATATTTGACAAGCTAGGCCAAAGCTTAGCTGATAAATAAACATGAATATTTTAAACAAATATACATATATTTATAAAAACATAGGTAGTTTGTCTAAATTTGCCAATCTTGCTTATTAAAATTTCATTTAAACTCGATCTAAAAATATGTTTATATCATTATTTTAATTATCTCAGCCGTGCGAATAATGAAATCACAGATTAAGATCACTGCTGGACATAGACCTCTTCTATAATTTTCCAATAACTAATGTAAGAGATACATAATATAAATATAATTTAATGTTGTATTATCAATAAATTTATTATCTTATTCATTCATTTAAGTGCGAAAATTTGTGAGAATGGGTAAATGTTTATTACTTATTCACGTCAATACCTACTACTGAACTGACATTGATCATATTTCACAATATTGTTAACATCAGATTATTGTTTACTAGTAACACCCTCCCGGATGCAATTTTTTATCCCTCTTTCCATCAGTGAAAACTGTAAAAAACCGTAGGATGGTGTTTAGATTTAAAAGGGTGGAAGAGGGAAAAATCTGTGAGAATAATGTGTGTATTTCTCAATGGAAAACTGGAACGATAATGAGTAAATGACAAACCAAATTAATAAAAAGAACAAGTAATTTTAAAAACAGACAAAAGTCTACATATGAAAACTATTAAAAGTTACATTAGCCCTTAACAGGTGGTTTAGAAATCGTTAGCGGAGAAACAGACAGGGGCGGAAAGCTACTTTGTTTTAATACGGTGTCGTGGACAAAACTAGTAGTTTTATAAAAGTTAAAGCTATGGAGACGTTTCTATATTAGTTGTTTGATAACTTGTCAACCGTTTGAAAAGAATCTTGTTTAATATGGCTCACAGTTTGTCTGTGAATAATTTATGTTTTGAGTAAATGCACAGCTCGAGATGTAATTAACACATTCG
The DNA here is from genome assembly GCA_936446665.2 of Synanthedon andrenaeformis. Lineage (NCBI taxonomy): Eukaryota > Metazoa > Arthropoda > Insecta > Lepidoptera > Sesiidae > Synanthedon > Synanthedon andrenaeformis. Next base: position 1,415,776 of record OW387790.2, on the reverse strand, counting down.
TTCTAAAAATTATATATTAATATATTATCACCCTCTACTTCGGACACATTAATTAAAACCACTTTGTTTAGTCCTAATACTTTTAATGTCCTACCGATATATCATAACTACAATTCTGTCTATAAGTTTCACGGACATACGACAACGACCTCCCTTCACGGCCGCGTTTGTTAAACTGTCCGATTACCTTTTTAAATATCATACCACAGAGTAATTTATATTATAACGTCATAACTTTATTCTATACTTCTGTTGACATAGATAGCAAACGCTAACAATATAGAAAAGCCATCTGAAACATCTGTTACAATAAACCGCTAACCAACTTTAAGTTATCAACGGCACAGACAAACAAAACTGGCAAATATTAAGTCTTAATTAACAGTTTCAATTCGGCAAAAGAACCGCAATTTGGCGAGCTGTTACACATGAGTTAATGTGAATGCTTTTAATTAGATCTCAGAATTCAAATGGGCTTTACTTAATTATGTAATGAAGTGAACTCAGACGTGCCAGTTAAAATATATAATATTAAAAAAAAAGTAAAATAATGCATCGTTGTTGGCTGCTCAAGAATGCAACTATTTACACGTAAGTTTTACTAAGATTTCGATGTTAGTAAAACTAAGATAAGTAATATTCAGGTAGTCTTAGGGACTGCTTGTATATCTTAACGTCTTGTTCAGAGAAGGTTGCAAAATTATAAATTATTATTAAAATGAATTAAAATTATGAATTATGAATTATTATAGCAAGCGTTTTAAATTTCAATATTTTTATAATTTTGTTTTCCTTTATTTTAACCACGCTCAAAATAATTTGTCAGAATCAAATTAGATTGTTTAGGATTATATGTCAACAATCATTGATCCTTTGTGTACAAGTAACTATTATAGTATATTAGTATCAAACTGTTAATATAACTGTATAACACTTATAATTCATAGTTAAACAATTTTACTTACGCCACTATTTAGATTATTTTCGTTATTATTATAGGTATTTATATGCAATTTTGATGTAGTCACACAACTTATTTGAAGTATATAAAAAAATATCTATTTGTCAGTGTTCTGTTTTGCGTACATTATTAAATAAAAAAATAAAAATGCAACAGGCTTCTTGCTAATATCTACTCTCGGAAAAAAAAGAAATCAATTTAATTGGTTAGAGAGTACCTCTATGAATTAAAATTTAATATTTATCACAGGCAAGTCTGAGTCCACCTTAACTGAAACCAGTGAAAGTATCAAGTTGTGAAAATTGAAAACAACTTCTTACCCGGGAGTGAGTATACAGCAATTTACACATTACCTCTAATTATGTCATTAAAATATCAGCAAACAGAACAGACGAGCGTTTAAAAAACGACAATTTAAAATTGAAATGTTGAAAAAAAGGTCATTCTCCTATTAAGATAACTGTCAGCCTGACCAAAACTATTTCTTATAAAAAAGTGATTTTTGTTGAAAATTAATTTTACTCACTTCTGCACGTACCGATTTTCTGAAACAAATAGATAAATCATTTCAATGTGCTGCTAAAAAGAAACTAGTAAATCACAAGTTATTAACATTCTAGCGACCCGCTCCCGGCTTGTCACGAGTGAAATTTTTATCTGAATTATATATAAAAACCTTCCTTGTTTAACGCTATTTCCATTAGTGAAAACTGCATTAAAACCGGTTTCGTAGTTTAAAAGACCTAAGCGCACATACATACACAGGGACAGACGACGGGAAGCGACTTTGTTTTATACTATGTGAAGATGGTGTGTACTTTAATATCAAGTGGTTCGGCGTACTGTAAACAATATTTTTTATAATGCTAATAATTAAAGTTAAAATTTCAAAACAGTTTTACTATTAATATTTACTTTAAATTATTAAACTTTTTATTAAATCACATGATTAATGTTTCAATCGCTCGTCGAGAATAGCTTTTTAAAACCAGGATAATTAATTGTTTGTTGTACGCGTCATTTCCCGCTCATTTCTCTTCCCTTAATTAAGTCACAAATAACGTTAGTCAGCTTACGTCTTTCAATAAAGCAAATCCATTAGGGGGGTGCTTTTGAGATCGATTTAAAAAAACGAAACTTTAGGTATAATGCCTCACAGTCAAAGAACTCTTCGTAAGGGAAGGCGACATTTTGTTTTGTAGATATTTTTTTCAACGATCCGTGGGCTGAAATGACGTGAGACACAGATATGTTTTTATGAAAATAGATTAAAGTTCTGATAAACATATTATTATTAGGTTTAGTTGGGTTCGGTGTCTTGTTTTTGAAGACTTTTTAGGACTATTATTGAGTCTTTCTTCTTCTTCTAAGTGAAACACTCCTGACGGAGTTGTCGTGGTCTGGTTCGAATGTTACACCAATATACATCTCTCTCTCTCTCTCTCTTTCTCTTTCTCTCTATTAAGAGGTATTGCGTGTACACTCTTATAATTATTGATAATCATTAATGAATATTACTAATATCTAATGAGTTCTAAAGAGAGTTTAGTTGTATAAAACCTTAACTAACTGTTGTCAGACAGTCAAATGTTAGCCGTTACCTGATGGTCCACTTGATGGTTGGTGGCTACCGTCGCCTATAATACAAGCAACGCTACTGGTGACCATAGTAGGATTCAGAATAAGCGATTGTGTAATACCACAAAATATTATATATCAAACATATATGTCATAACATATATGTTGATTAAAAAATCATTTTATATCTGTTCTAAAGATTAATAATTAAAAAAAGTCGCCGACTATCAAAGCTAAACGTAACGTTAAATGAGGAATCTATAAAATTTGCGACCAACTTTTATAGCACCTAAAGTTTAGGGGAGTCATATTACTTTCAGGGATGATCATCAAAACGGGTCTTTGGAATTGACTTTTTTGCTGACTCTATATATTTTTTCTTTTATACGACTATAACAAATGTATGACTTAGATAATTTTACTTAAATATTGACGTATGTCATTATCGAAGAACAGCACGTGGTCTTTTGTGTTTCGTTGAATAAGGGACGCCAGAGACATTTCTACTTTCACCTCCTTAGGTATTTCTTTATTGTTACTCTTTCACGCAGCCTGTCAATGTTTTTTAGTTATTTTTCAGTTTTTTAGTTATTTCACACACACACACACACACACACACACACACACACACATATATACACACACACACACACACACACACACACACACACACACACACACACACACGCACGCACACGCACACTGTGCGCGCGCGCGTGTGTGTGTGTGTGTGTGTGTGTGTGTGTAACCACTAGACACATATAAAAAAAACAACAGAATCGTGAAGGCATTACTATTATGGACAAGCAGTTCGCTGTAATTAAAATAAATTGTTACTGGCTGATAATATAGCTTTCTACGAGTGAAAGAATTTTTAAAATCATTACTCATTAGAAACAAAAATACATTTTTTTTTTCTATTTATAATGTTAGTGTAGATTGGTCGATATTTTGTGATATTAATTGTTTTAGTTTATCAATTACTGTTATAAAGTCTCCGCAAACCCATCACTTTTATAAACCACCATATAAAGACTATAATCCTATGCGTTTCAACGGATAACTGCTTATAGTTTATGTACGAAGATAAATCTTCCCGGAGCACAGAAAAATAAACTTTATAACTTCATAACAAGATCGCTAGGCACTTGCAAGTAGTTTTATGGTGGTATAAAATCGCTCCATAAAGTGTGTGCACTCTTTATTGACAATGACGCTGTGTTTATCTAGGACGATGGAATAATATTACATTATTAAATATCAATGGAAAAAAAATATAGTCTGTCTGGAAAAAGGTTCGCTCGGCCTGATAGAGTAGGTACTATGAATAATTTATATTCTAAGATAAAAAAAGCGTCGCGTTTTTCGCCGAAATTCGGATCAGATTGATGCAAAATGGATAAGAAGGAGTGAGTAATAATAAAAGCTTAGGTTTAGACAATCACGAGAAGCTTTTAGATGTGTCAAGAGGAACTTAATCACCATTAAATATAATTACTATCCAAGGGAAATTTTCATTTTAACGGAATAATGCGTATATGCAAAATCGACAAAATGTTACATTTTTTTTTTTTTTTTTTTTTTTTTTTTTTTTTTTTTTCAATTCTACCTGTAGTAACGGAATCACGACATAAGCACAAGCAAGTCCTTTCCTATAGATAAGTATATACAAAATAGTTGCATTCAACAGTTGATAATTATAACCCTTAGTGTTTCATGCGGGTATTTACTCAGTGTCCTTTGGTTTTTACAAACTTTAAAACATTTGACCCTTAGATGAAAACAATAAAGGGAAAACAAGTTAGAACAATGTTAAACATTTGAGTAATCTGCTTAATTTTGAAAAGTCATTAAGCAATCGATCGATCGCAAAAAAAAATCTTATCTAAATCTATAACAACAATGAACTTTGTTTGAGGTTTTTAGATAATAATCTTATATATATGCGAAAATTTGCTGATTTCTTATGTAAAGATAGCTAGACAGGCTTACGGTACCTACATTGATGGTTGGTGACTGCTTATTAACACAAGCAACGCCACCTTAAATAAAAATTAATAAAGAAATAGGCTCTGGCATCCTTTTCATATTCACCGAAACACAACATTGTTATACCCGGTCCTTCCTCTTTCGTAGCCAATTACGAAAGTGCAATTACGAAAACGGACTAAGTCGCTTTATTAGAAAATATAAAATAGGGGCGTGGCCTAAATGTTTTGTCGATCAAAAAACACTCGAAACGTCTTCCTCGCCTTCCTTGTCGGAGCTCATTATTTAAATGTTAGATTTGTTAAAAAAAATTATTACTAAAAAATACCAAAAAAGTCGCAGCGGTCGAAAAATTTGAAATCTAACAATGTAATGTTTGTTAGAATTTTACGGCATACCGCAGTCATAAATTAAATACTATATATATATATTTTTTATAATGCTCTACAAACTTTTTTGAATAACCTTTAATTTAGAGTAAATCGTTGTAGTGATCACGGATCTATGTCTGTATCAGTCAATATAATATCCCATCTATTACTCGTATATACCTGTAGATTGATATTGATTGATATTATAGTGTCTTTCTGCGGCTTCCTCCAGCAATTAATTAATTATTTCGGTGTGTTTGTATTTCATACAAGATGTAGAAGCACTTAGAAGTGCAGGGAAATGAATCTGCGTCTACCTAGATGGCAGCCGAACTTTCGATTCACTCGATTAACAATGTATATGAAATTATAACCTAACATTGAGTTGCGTGAGTTGTTTGTTACGCTTTGACGCCTTAACTACTCAAATCAGCATCGTGAAATTTTGCATACACGTTGTCAGGGATACAAAAAAGAACATAGAATACCTTTCATTCAGAAAAAAGTACTGTTCCTTAGAGATCATCTAAAAATATAATGAAAAAATTCAACTTTTCGCTTGACAAAAATATACACGAGCAATAAAGATTGAATAAATGTTTTAATACCTTAGAAAATGGGGCGCGGATGAAGTCGCGGGCAAAATAAACCATCTTACTAAGTCCAAACAGTCACAATAGGAAGCAACTTGATAGGGTGAAACCACCCACCCTATCAAGGAATGCATAAGATATTCATTTTTGAACCACAGATAAAAGTGAAATTATATTTTAACTTTTAAAAGTTTCAGACTGTGTCCCGAATTCAGAGATTTGTAAGTTATAAAGAAGAGACCTTACTTTTGGACCTTTCGCGATAAGATGCTCGTGCCTAACGTTAATTCTGGTAATTGTACATATTAATAACAGTTTTTGACATTTTATAATATTTTAATTAAACCTGAGAGACCCATGTCTTACTTATTTTTTTTTTCAAACGACACAGAGGTTTAGTAGGCCCACTGATTCATATAAGCATCTGAAAATCATTTTTTACCATTCTTACTTATAAACTAACGTTGTTTTGAACTTTTATGAAAATGCTCTACTTTTGAGCTTCGTATTATAACTAGACGAACTAATCAGACAAATATACATATATGGACAGGACAGTGACTATTTCATACATATATTTATACGACTTGATGTTAGGTGGCTACCGTCGCCTACAACAAAAGCGATGCCACATGTGCTGTAAGTGATCTGTCGGCTATAGTAGGATTAAGGATAATGAATAGAAAAACCGGCTCTGGCATCACTCTGGACTCACCGAAATATCACAGCATGTGTGCTGTTATTTCACGTTGGTCTTCTTTAAGAGGGTGGTTACTGCTGCCAGACTGGCTGCCTAAGTGACTGCGAATCGCAGTGTGCTCTGCCAATACTAAATATTTCTATAAATATTGCATTGAATTTTCGTCGTTGAATCTTGAAATACTTAATTTCACTTAAAGTGTGTACGTTCACAATAACGGTACAAAACGTTCGATCTACTGTAAATTTATTAAAAGTATCGACTGAAATTGGGGTAAAAGGGACTTTGGAAGCGACGCCAGACCCTCCTTATCGGGTCGTTATTCTTTTTAATAGCTCTCCTGTAATTCGTGATTTTATAATATATTTGCCATTAAAAATTCTCAACCGATTCCAATTAAAAACTGCAACTAAAAGGGTACATAGTTAAAAATTTAAAGATTGTTACGAAATATACTCGGGTAACATGAAAATCCCGAAAAGCTTTTGTTTTTTTAGAAGACTGCAGTGAATGAACGGAGTCCATTTTTCCTTTATATTATTTATAAAGTAATCTATTCCCGTACAATTCGACTTTCAGGAAAAAACCTTCGATATGATTATTGAATGTGGTACACTGGATAGTTTAACCCATTAACAAATGTTTCTTAAATTTAGGTCAAATTTAGGTAGTGGCAAGGCTACTAGCCTTTCACACTTAAAAATTAAGCTGCCTATCTAGCGTTAATAATCATCCCCTTACAGAAGACCCATGAAATAAAGGCACGTGTGCTGTTTTGTTTCCGTGAGTTAATAAGGTATGCCAGAGACCAATTCCCCATGCAATTCTAATTTAGTAATTTTCCTTACTAAGGTCGCCAGATTGCAGCACCCATGATGTTACTTGTGTTAATAGGCCACGGTAGCCACCTGTTGGTCTTTACATAAAAATATGCTAATTAACAAATATCGATATTTTAACAATTGTTTATAATAATATCTTTATATATAAAAATCTCGTGTCACGATGTATGTTCGCGATAAACTCCGACTTTGATCAAACTTCATAAGTATCTGTTATTTGGTCCAACTTAAAAGATAGGATAGTCTATATCTCATTTTGTTTATTATTTTGGTTTTTTTTAAATTATATAATATTATTAACATAGCGCCATCTGTTGATACTTATTCAATACAGCAATTATTTATCTGTGAGTTCCATAAGGTTCTCACAGATGGCGGTTTAATAAGTAATTTATCAGCTTGATTGCAAAAAAGCACCCCGGGCGAAGCCGGGAGCGGGCCACTAGTATATTATATATAAAACAGCAATAGATCTGTAAGACAAACATTCGCATGTTTACATGGCAGGAGCAGGTTTGAATGTCAGTTCCTCCCCGTGCTGGAGTGCCGTGGAGGGGCACCGATGTCGTGTCATAGTGTCCCCGCGACACCGCCCATCTACGGCCTAGCACTGGAAAGTCGTTGGGTTTTTGCCAGTACAAATCCTGCATAACCCCGCATGAGGATTTTCCAACGTTAAAAAAAAGGGTTTGAATGTCCGTTAGACTGCAATTTTGAGTTTCCAATTTGACGTATGGATCAAATATGATAAGCAGTCTCTATAACGGCATAAGGAAACATTGCATAAAAAGTTTATATAAACGAGAACACTTGTATTTTTGAAGATATTAAAAAATATTGTCGGTCTACAGTGATCAGGTGTGTAATTCTTCAAAAAGAGGCAGTTATATGACATATTAAGTAAAGTATACATAGAGTATATGTAAAGTAATGCTATACAAGAAGGCTGATGCAAATACAGAAAATAAAAACGAAATTCAAATATAGCAGACACATACACTGCGACAAAATTGCGGTACATTAGACAAAATGCTGTTCATCAGTTGGAAAGGAAGCATGAACATTTATTACCATAAAATTCATATTAGCGAACATGCAACGGACTGCATTTATCCGACTCCGACCACTTTAAAATGAGCAAATTGCGATGGACAAACATCCAGCTTTGAATAGATGAAACGTATTTCCACATCACACTTGGTGGAACAGCCATTTGTCGTTCTGAATTTGGTGCTAAGTTTTTTAAAACGTTATTAACCCACCCACCCCTGATTGACATGGATGCAATTTTTTTCGACAGATTATATACAATAAACCTTCCTCGTTTATCGCTAATTCCATTAGCGAAAACCTTACCAAATTTCATTGGTTACATTGGTTCAGAGTATACATGAAGTAAAGCGGAGAAATGGACAGACTGCGACTTTCTTTTTTCCGTAATTTCCGTTCAAAGGAATGCAGATTCTGTAAGAAAATTAAATTTCTAAAACCCAGTTGAATACCTTAAAAAAAATTAAATTTTCTAGCTTTGAGACAACAGTCTCAAGTTTCAAGGCGACGGCTGTTAAACCCATAAACAGACGTACAGATATGCAAACAACCGAGCGAGCAATAACACTAAGTTTTCATGGAGTTTGCAATAGTGGGAGAGAGCTCTTAGTACAACGACGACGTTGCTTGGAATGATCCGAGCTTTAGAGGCGTTTTCGCACCCACCGAGACAAATGAATAAATTACATTATAGAGAAATCGCTTTATATTCACTAGGAAATAGGATTAAATTTCATAGTTTTTTAGGACTAAGTATTGTAGGTGGATTACATCACACTCTTGGTTATAATTGCTATTTTAACTCACAATAAATTGTTTTAAGTTTATAAATAATAAAAATAAAAATAGGTATGTCTTCAACAAGAGATAATTGAACCAGCATGTGGTGGCAGAATCACCCCTTTACACACCATCGCAAAATAACGGCATTTGTGCTGTTGTGTTTCGATGAGTGAGTAAGAGATGCCAAGGAACAAAGATTTCACTATGCCTTCCTAATCCCTCATTCTTAACCCTGCTATGGTCTACAGCGCAGTTATAGCAACCGCACTTGTATAATTAATTTATAATATACATAAGTGGTAGTATAAAATGGCATTACAATGTAACTACAATATTATAATTATAGAATTATAATATTTACTGTGTAAAGAAATCCTTATAGATTCTTAAAAAAAATACATGTCAGTCGTAGGACTGCACGTCAGAAGTGAAAACGTAGCTTCACATGATTAATAATTATATGATATTGAAATTCCTTGGCATTATCGAATTAGGTATCGAAATACGATTACTATTGATCGCAAGAAATATAAGAGAAAATATATGACACTGACACCCAATGACAATTAATAGAACATAATTATTTAACATGAACTTCATAATGACAGACCATTAAAAAAGTTTGATGTTGATATGAAACTAAATTATTGGTCAGAGGTGTGTACCATAATGATCCTTGTTTATCATATCTAGTAAGTTCACTTTCATATGCAGTTGTCTGCTTATAATTCTTTTTAAAACTATTTTAAATTAATATCACCTACATCAACGCTTACATTAAGTATCATTACACTGTCGCGAGTTCAAAGATTTTATCCCATCTCAAAAAATTAATGTTTTTAAATTTCGGTTACATTACGTTACATTACATTACGTAACATGACACTGTCGCGAGTTTAATGATTTTATCCCATCTCAAAAATGCCTAACACGCTTAATGAAGTTTTCACTTCAAAAACTTGTCATAAATATTTTTGCATAATTGCATAATTGGCTGTCGCATTACGGCTCATTGCCGGGCTACATCTTATTTCTATTTGCAAGTACGAGCTGCAAACAGCGATAGACGAATTAAATATGATTTATTTTATTCCACACTAGCTGTTGAACGCGACTTCGCCCGTGTAACTTTATAAAATATAGCCTGTTACTCCCGGATAATGTAGCTTTCTATAGGTGAAAGAATTTTCAAAATCGGTCAAGTAGTTTTGGAGTTTATTCATTACAAACATGCAAATCTTCTCTCTTTATTATATTGGTATAGATATAGATAATTATATTTTATTAAATACCTTAATATTGATTTTATTAGAAACATAAATAATATATATCGTAAGCAGATAAAAAAAAATTTTTAACTCTCTCTTACTTAAAATTAGAGATGCGCCGAGTAACACTTTTGCCGAGTAACGAGTACCGAGTTTTACTCGGTTCAATTTTTTTTCAACCGAGTACTCGGCCGAGTAACTCGGTTCAGTCAAATTTGAAATTCCCATTTCGCGCGCGTAAAAAAGTACAAACAGGTTCGCGCCTGTCGAGCGGCCGGCTCGCGTTTTCGGAGGCTGGTAACGTCTACGAAGAAAAGAGGAATAGGCTGTTACCAGAACGTGCAGAGAGCCTTGTGTTCCTGCATCATAATTTACCTTTATTAAATTTTAAATATTGATTAATTTTATTACTGTTCTCTTTACTCTTTAATTTTGTCTCATTACTACTCATTCATTAGCATAATTTTGAATTTTTGATTTTGATTTTATTAATTGAGATTGTCAAAGATTTCCTAAATTAGTAATAAATGCTTTTTGATGAACACTGTTATTTTAATTATATCTACCTAAATATATTGCTTTTCTTAAACCGAGTATACTCGGCATTCAAACCGAGTTATTCGGCCGAGTACGAGTATCAAAAAACCCGCCGAGTACGCCGAGTACCGAGTATCAACCGAGTACTCGGCCCATCTCTACTTAAAATAAATCTATAATTACATATAGGTATAATAAAAAAGTACATAAATATCTACATTAAAAAAGTATATAAGTGTACTTACGTAAGAATTAATAGCCATGTTTGTACATTTAAATTAAGTAACACAATATTACTTTGACTGTATTGTCGATTTAAAAAAAAAACTGATTTCTACTTTCTCATTTGTTTCACTATTCCTTTACGCTGGACTGAATTACTTAACAGATTTTCATGCGTTTTTCACCAGTTTTTAAGATTAGCCTTCCAGGCTAATTGAGGCTTTTGTTCCGCGATTTAATGTTAACGTTAAATTTATGTTGATAATTTAAAATTCGTCTGTCCATATGTGTGTTAAAAATATCACGAAAAAGTACAACTCCTGTAAGTAGTACAAATATTTTCTTTAAGCAAAATAATTTCCGTACGCAATTCAATTTCACGCTACCTGATGTCAAAAGTGACATTAGATACGCCATTATGGAGCAGTCATACCCGTAACAGTTCCATTTTATTGTAAAAGTAACATTTTGTAATACACTGTGTGCCCACATAAAACCCCCTTTTATTATATATAATATTCAGAGTAATGCCAGTGTTATTTCCTCGGTGAAAATTTTCAACCACACAGTATTGAGACCGCTCACATTATCTATCTTTTGGATGAACTGGTTTTTTTTTATCTAGCTAATTTCTTATTTTTTAGCAATTACAATTTAAAGTATAAAAGGTTGGAGATCTATAAAGAATAATGTGTAAACTTAACTTAAGTTTGCATGTAGTTTCAGACATTCAAAAAGAGAAATTTTATGTTCCAATTTTGAAATAAAATATTTTGAATTTTTGAATTAAGATTTTTTTACTGAGGTATTATGTTGTTTATTCAAAATTGTTGCATACTGCGTTTCGTAGTCATAAATAAAATTGCATAATCCGTCAAGCTATAGCGAATATTTGCATGTATATGAAAGGTATAGGACCTTTCATAAGAATAGCGTCATTAATTTTTTCGTTTGTTGTTCAAAAATTAATAAACCTACACTAATACATTGAAAATTGAAAAGTAATGTTAATACTAAAGGACCAAATGTGAATCTGAACTTGATCTAGGTGTTTAGGATATCAAGTCCTAGGGTTTTAGTCGGTAGGAGACACAGGAGACCAGCATTACTTCGCAGCGTTCCCTTTGCTTCCAGGTATCCGTTAGGATTACCCAAAGTTAAAAAAAAGTACGGTCTTAATCAGCAGTGCAGAAATTTCAATTTTTGTTCAATGTACGAAGACTGTTATAGAATATAGCATTGCATAGCATAGCAAAACACTTTTCTGTCAGGATATACTCTACAGCTGAACAGTTATTTTGAATTTTGTTGAAAATTACCGATTCTCCAAACTAACTCACCCAAGGGTCGGAAGTTTCAAAGGTTGGTTTCGACCAATACAAATGGACTTCTGGATCTTTATCGAAAACTTTGCCAAAGGAAATGTTCATGGGACCACAATTTTCAAACTTCTCTATCGCGTCCATATTCGTATTATTACACAATATATTATCTATGTAGGATAAAAAGACAATTGAAATAAATACATTATGATACATTTTCGCGAGTACTGGAGAAACAGTCCTCCGGGTATCTCGAGACTCGAAACTAAGTGTTCGTTTCGCTACGTAATTTTTTTTCGTACAAACACTTTCATGAGAAACAATTGTAAACAATAAGATATTGGCAAGACTTGGTATGTAGATAAAATTCAAAATTATTCATTTTTAAATTAAATTTTATTAACCGCTGCGCGGAAACGATTTCTGGCTGAGTTATCCTAATATTGTCAATGCGGAAGTGAGTTTGTTTGTGTGTTTGCTTACGTCTTCACGCCTCAACTACTCATCATGAAATTTTATATACACTGTGTCAGGGGTACATACAGAAAAGAAGGTATCATCTAAAAAAAGATTAGATACTTTTCTCGAGAGACACGGACTAAATCACTGGCAAAAACTTGTATATAAGCTCTAGAAACTTTACAGAAGGCAATAACAAAACATAACTTCCACAGGTTCGATTGATTTGAAATTAGATTTATTGTTATTTCGATTGTATTTCCATGAAAGGTAACTTGTCTGCAACTTACAGCAGATATAGCATGCTTGAGCTCATTAGACTGGTATCAATATAATGTCTTAGCCTTTACTTAGTACTTAGTTAATTTTTTTCTTCAGGATCTAAGATTTATAATTATCAATACTAATAATAAATCTGTAAGGGTTGGTCATGGAGTAAGTTACTTTGTTTTCAGAGATATCGTGTTTATAGGCTCTATACATGATACTGAAACTAAATTGACGATTTTTAGAATTTTTTTCTGTATGTATGTATGTTCCTCCATAACTCTGAAACGAATTAACGGATTTTCATGAAACTTGGTTTATAAACTTTTGGACGTACGGGACGCAGGATAGGCTACTTAATATTTTTCAACGCGGACGAAGTCGTGGGCACCAGCTAGTTTAAAATATAGTTAATATTTAAAACAACATTTAAATAACATTTAAATTATAACATTTAAAATATAGTTTTACCTTTCTGTAAAGAAATGTATTGAATGATTTATGAAAACAATATACAAAATATGTTGCTCTTAAACTGTTGTAGCATAAAAACTTACATAGTGCTAAAAAAATATATGCATTTAAATTCTTTGTAGAGAGGCAAGGAGACCCATTTTCCTTAGTCGGATTATATAGCTAACTAATTCGGTCGTATAATAAAATTTGCATTAAAAAGATGTCCGCCCATAACGTTAAGATCATGTGAAGGGATCCCAGTAGGCCCTCCTTAAGTGTAATGGTGGTTCGTAATTGGTTTTTTCTGCGTAAAATTTTCTTAAATTTACACCTACCTTTATTTTCGTGCTACAGTCAAATGACCCTAATATTTTTTCAAATAATTATTTAGATACGGCGATCTGACAGTAGTAAATTGCATAATTAGTTTGAGCTAGAAAACGACGTTCATATCGTTAATGGTGGAAGTAATTTTATTTTTGTTTTGTTAAAAAAAAATCTTAATATTACCTATTTAGGTAATTTTAGCAATAATATAAACGAAAGAGCGAATGTAGAGCCTCAAACAGTATTATCCCAGCTAAATAATCTCACTCTACTTAACTATAATTGAGTAGGGCTGCGTTTCGCCAGTAACCACCCCCTTACAGAAGACCACTGTGAAATAACAGAATGTGTGCTGTTCTATATCCCATCCCTTCCTCACCGCTCTCTATCCTTAGTGAGTAAAGGACGCCAGATCCTATATTCATTCTGCTATATTCATTCACATGAACTACATAAGGTAATACCCAATGACTGGGAATCTCACCTTAACGATTATATATAAAAAACTAGCTGGTCCCCACGACTCCGTCCGCGTTGAAAAATATTAAGTAGCCTATTCTGTGTCCTGTACGTCCAAATGTTGATCTACCAAGTTTCATGAAAATCAGTTAATTCGTTTCAGAGTTATGGAGGAACATACATACAGAAAAAAATTCTAAAAATTGTCAATTTAGTTTCAGTACCATGTATAGAGCCTATAAACACGATATCTCTGAAAACAAAGTAACTTACTCCATGACCGACCCTTACAGATTTATTATTAGTATTTATTAATATCAAGTTTGTGGACTTACCTAATAGGCATCAGTTTACTCTTGAACTATTAACTCTGACCGTATTTTTATACTTAGGTCCCCGATTTGAACATTTAATTTAAAAAAAAAAGTTATAATCGCTTATCAAACTCTGATATAAAAAAGTGGTTACAAAGTAGAATATTTTTTGGTAACAACAACTTTAAGCCCTAAAACCTAAAATGAGCCTATTGTGTAACAACAGACTCGCATAAGCTGTTTTTACTCTGTTGCGGCGAGGGATCCTTCGTGTTGGTTTTAATAAATAATAATACGCTTTCATGCTTCGCTAAGACGGTAAGATATACCAGAAAAAAAACTTCGTTATAACATTTTTGAGTCAGAAATCTTTAAAGTGATGCAGTATAACGCGGCTTTTGGGCCAAAATCACAAAGGAGATTATATTTAATCTTACCCATTGGTCGAGTGGTTAAAGTGATTATCTTAGCGCACTGACTCAGGTTTGGGTTTGATTCCCGGGCAAATAAAGTTTTCAAAAGTTGACTCTGGTCTGGATGTGCAGGGTTTCGCCGCTATTAGTCTCATTGTATGGTTATACATAACTCAAGCCCTTTGCTTACTTTGGGAGCCATGCAGTTGGTATGATTATTAGTCGCTATTTATTTATTACTAGCAACCCACCCCCGGCCACGTACGAATGCATATTTTTCTGAAAATTATATACGCAAACCTTCCTAGTTTATAGCTTTTTCTATTAGTAAAAACCGTATCAAAACCCGTTGGGTGGTTTATTAGAAATTAGCGGAGAAACAGACAGAGCGACTTTATTTTATAATATGTATATTACATCTAATCTAATAACGGGTGATTCATTTAGAGGTACTTTTTTGTCTATGGATTTTTTGACAGATGAAGCGTGAGTCGTGATAACCTTTTATGGTATTTTTGTTCTGTATAGTTTGACATTTCATCATGGAAAGACTTAGCCCCGCACAGCGTCTACAAATAATACAGCTGTATTACGAAAATCAGCGTTCAGCGAGGAATGTGTTTCGTGCACTTAGAGAAACTTATGGTCCACATAATCGGCCTACCGAACGCACGATTCGCCATACCATCCAAAAATTTGAGAGCCAATTTACTTTAATAGATAATACACGACCAAAAAGACCACATCCAGCACGTAGCGAAGAAAATATTGCGGCGGTAGCTGAGAGTGTACGCGATGACCGCAAAGAATCGATCCGGCGCCGTTCGCAACAACTTGGCTTGTCATATGCAACGACTTGGCGTATTTTACGTAAGGATCTTGGTTTCAAAGCTTACAAAATTCAACTAGTGCAAGAATTGAAGCCGACTGACCTACCAAATCGTCACCAATTCAGTCTTTGGGCTCTTGAAAAGCTTAAAGAAAATCCACTGTTTTCGTCAAAAATTTTGTTTAGTGATGAGGCACATTTCTGGCTTAACGGATATGTCAACAAACAAAATTGCCGTATTTGGTCCGAAGAGCAACCTGAAGAGATTCAAGCGCTGCCATTACATCCAGACAAAACAACGGTTTGGTGTGGTTTATGGGCCGGTGGAATCATCGGTCCATATTTCTTCAAAAACGAGGCCGGCCAGAACGTAACTGTCAATGGTGACCGTTATCGTGCCATGATAACAGACTATTTGTTTCCTGAAATTGAAGCCCGTGATCTTCAGGACATTTGGTACCAACAAGACGGCGCCACTTGCCACACAGCACGTGAAACCATGGCTTTATTGCGTGAACAATTTGGTGAACAGTTAATTTCGCGCTTCGGACCGGTGAGTTGGCCGCCTAGATCCTGTGATATCACACCCCTAGACTTTTTCCTTTGGGGCTATGTAAAGTCCAAAGTCTATATTGATAAGCCAGGTACGATTGAGCAACTGGAAGCCAACATTACTCGCGTTATTCGCCAAATACCAATCGAAATGCTTAGACGCGTCATCGAAAATTGGAACTGCAGAATGGACTATGTTAACCGGAGTAACGGCCAACATTTGAAAGAAATAATCTTTAAATAATAAATGTAAAGAATAGTTCTTTTGTATAATAATAAAAATTACCCGATAAATTTGTTTTTATTAATATATTTTTTTGTTTTGAAAAAGTACCTCCAAATGAATCACCCGTTATATAAAATTCTCGTGTCGCGGTGTTTGTTGCCAAACTCCTTCGAAATGGCTGGACCGATTTTGATGAAATTTTGTGTGCTTATCGGGTAGGACTGAGAATCGGCCAACATCTATTTCCATACCTCTAAGTGATATTTTTTTGTATGGCAAAACAACGTTTGCCGGGTCAGCTAGTGAAAATATAGATTTATTATACCTACTTAGTTTATTTATGATTCTTGCCTACATTTTTCATTTTTCATAAACTGAAATTAGTACTAAGAAAATCTGGATTCAGTGTAGAGATAAAGATATAAGTGTGTGTGGTCTAAGATATATTGAGAAAAATATAATTAATAAATTAATACTGTAAGGCACACTGCGCGCCTGTAGCCATCAACTGGCCAGTACGTCAAGCGCCATTAAGTGCTCTCAGAAGACTGAGTCTTTTGTAATACAGAAGAGTACAGTAAAATGACAACATGTGTGATGCTGTGCATGTTTATTTGCATCTCCCGATTTCCCTTGTGTTTCTAGACGATATTGACCACATACCATCGAGTGGACCCTCAGTTTGATTAGCGATTTTTCCTAAAAAAATAAACATTTTCAAAGAATCATTAGGTTTTCATTGTATCATTTGTACCTGTATTGCTGAATATAAGTTACGATGTCAACCAATCGTATTTTCCATTCAATTCCGACACGGAAACGCACTAAGAACCCTTTCCATATAAATTAGCAACAATTTATGAACCATAATTTGTTCAAGAGAGTAACAAACGTTTTCCCCGAATAGTAATAAATTAATAGTTTCAAGTAAGTAGACGGCGATAACTCATGAACTCGTTCTTAAGATGGAGTTTAATTTGAAATATTTGTTAGCAAGTGAAATGTACTTTGACGTACGACTTTGACTTATTTTTAAACATTAACACGTCCAAATTGACCAAGTAATGGCCGCGGGTTTAACTGTTAAATGTTTCTTAATGTAAATGGAATATGCAATGCGTATTAAAAACTGAAAAGTTCATTTCCTAAGTTGACTCAGCTGGGAATTGAACTTGAGACAGAGCGTTAAGGTAAGCACCCTAACCATTCATCCAACGGGCTCTTCAAATTATACTAAACAAAAATTATTTTTAAAGAAAGCGTTTTTTTATTATTATTTAAAATCTACAGGGAAAAAAAAATATCTTGCAGTTTTTTTTTTAATAAAAAGAATCCGCTTAGCTCATGATTTTAAACTTCCAAATTCAATTATTTAAAAATGGCGAAATTAATCCTCTGTCATTATTTTTCTATCAAAACTTCATAATAATCAAAATGACAATCCATAAATCTAATGTTGCGAAGTTGTATAGGATCTTATTCAAAATAATATAGTGGAATATCTTCACTTTAGTTCCCCTTGTTCGGCACCCTCCTTAAGGGAGCGGACCTAAACATTTTATTAGACAAAATGAGTTATGAGGACAAGGAAATTATTTTAGCAAGTTTTATTACAATAAATATGTTGCTCTTTGATGCGTAAAACCGTGAAACGACCCCTTAAAAAGCTGGAAAGGTAATAGTGCTTAATGCAATGGCAAATGTTAAGGACGTAAAAGTTTTTAATGTTTTCTTGTGGCGCTTTGAAAAGTTGAGACAGATGGATAGACAGGACGAAGAGCTTTCTTTGAGTAGACGTCTCTTCGCGATTTATGGTCTACATAAGAGACTTTATGGCTTAATTTGTTCATATAAAGTCATTATAAACTTTGCAAAATTCCATACGTTGTGTATGGAATTTGCGTAGCGATGGAGTTTTTAAGGCGCCACCTTCAGGGGTGAGAGAATCGCAGCGATCGATTTTTTTAATGTTAAAGTCGACAGAAAGACTGACGGTCTACTTGACTACTGTCGCCTATAACACAAGCAACGCCAAGGTAGGTTTAAGGATGGGGGGTCAGGAAGAGTTAGGGCTTTCGCATACATTATTCACTCACTGAAACCGGTCTTCTGTAAAGGGTTGGTTACTGCCGGCTGCCAGACTTTAAAATCTAGAAATTTAAAATCTGATTAATACGTTCAAACGCAATGAAACCTCTTCGGCTAATATATTACTGTAGTATAAATTTATCGCTAAAATTATTCCATTTTTAAAACTACCAACATTACCAAGCATCAATATTCATAATAATTAGTAAAGTTATGAAAAAGTTCCTCCAAATTAATATTAGCAGTGTGTCTCGGGCCCTTATCAGGACATAATTTTTTACTGTCCCCTCCCCCAAAGTGATACCGTCGGGCTTTTAATTAATAACTTAGTAGACAACTTTGAGGGAGCCATGATGAGAATTGTTGCCAAGTTCTGTATTGTCATTTTATAGCCGCTGTGGAGTGATGACGAACGTATTTCTGAACACGATTTCGTAACAGACAGAATATTCAACTATTTTCTGTATTCGATACTAGAAATGAATCCAAAAATCTAGTTTGAATTCATCGGGGGAAATTTCTATTTCTTCGTGAATGATAAGGGTTTCTGGCATCTAAATCTAATAACATATTTATTTATACATCCCTAATCCTATAACTGAGCCACTTTGTTCCACATTACTCCTGTCACTTCTCTAATATCAACATCCCACCTTTTCTGCGGTCTACCTTTTACCTTCTCTGGGATACCATCTTGTCACTTTTTTACTCCATTTGTCGTGACCTCTTATCATGTGCCCAGCCCATCTCCATTTGAGTCTTCTAATTTTTAGTGTTACAAATATGGTTTTTGTTTTGTTTTTGATGACTTTTTTTTTCAATACGTTTTAGGTTTTAGGAAAATCAGAATGGAAAAGGTTGAAGGAGGCCTTTGCCGATTTGCAAACAGATCTACAAAAAACAAGCAAGCAACAAATACTAGCATAAGTTTTTTGTATTTATAATAAAATATTGTTATTAGGTTAAGTTGATCTGAATAAAAGGCTATTATTATTATATTGTTATTATTAATCCTATAACTATGGCCGGCAGCACACTTGCAGCACCAGTGGCGTTTCTTGTGCTATAAGCGACGGTAGCCACCTAACTTTAAGTGGATAGTCAGCCTGTCTGTCGAGTTTAGCATAAAAAGAACTACCTTAATTCTGATCTGAACAACATTGTAAAAACCAAGCACAAACTCAAATAAATAATAAAATGTATCAAAAAATATTTTCATATAGATATTGATATCATTCTTTCCATTAGATGCTTAATAGCCAGAAATCCTGTTATCATTTGTCTATCTGTAACACAAATGCAATAAAACGGCAAAAAAGAATAACTCTGGAAATGTATAGAAAGAAATATTCATGTAATAATTATTCGTCTTACGATTGCCTTCAGCTAGATTAATTTTTATTTTACGATTCGTTTTTTGATATAAACATTACCGTGATATTATGATCCTAGTCTAGATTACTAAATGTAGACCAACAGAAGAACTTATACACTGGACCGCAAAGAAAAAGGGTCGGTTAGAAAATCTTCAATATCTTCAAAAGCACCTGACCTAGTTTTATGAAATAAAGACTAAATTAAAGCTAAACTAAATAAATTTTATTTTTATTTAAGGACATTAAAATATTCTTTAATTTAGTCTTTATTTCATTTACAGCTAAGTCAGGTACTTTTGAAGATATTGAAGATTTCAATAATCTAACCTAACCGACCCTTTTTCTTTGCGGTCCAGTGTATTTAAATCCACATATTTGACTATAAATATTTTACCCTAGAAAGAAGTGAAAAAAGAAAGATATGTGACTTCCTATTCGCATTTATGGATTTTATAAACTGATCAAAGTATCCACTATCCTTCGTAAAATAAGTGCGAGTGTGGGTGGCTAGTGTTTTTATGCGGCAGTGTGAAGCAGCGCGACACGTTAGCCACCAGGTGGCGCTGCTGCATTCCCATACAAATTGACGTTTACGCGTTCGATGCGTTTGATCGAGTAAAACTTGCACTTCACACTAAGTTTCCTGCGAATTAGCAATTTGTGAGGATTATAGCCGTGAAAATTTTAGAAGCTAGCCGAATTACCCTCGCATTGTTAATATTTGTATCTGTATTATTATCGAGCGGGTGTATTTTTCATTACACTACTGCATAAATTGTTTCAGCGTGCACGAATATACTAACGATTCTTTCACCCATTTACAACACAAACAAAATTAAATGTTCACATCAATTCCGTGTGTTTACTACTCTATTTTGATTCGCTTATTGGATCAAATACACTGAAAGCCATAAAACGTTACTCACGATTCCTTAAACCTCCGCGCGGGGCTTTTTAAAATTGTTACCCATTCCCGTGCGCCCATTTGAAGCAAACAATAAATCCTTTGGCGGAAAACCGTAAAATAAAAACTAAAAATATCCTTTATTCGTGTTCTCGTCTGAATTCTAAAGAGTATTGCGAAATGAACCGTCCTTTGTTTTGGTGTTGTGGGTCATGTTTATTTCAATTTCAAGGGATTTTTGACGTTTGACTGCCTTCAAAATATTTAATTTTGAAATATTCTAGCTAAGTGAATTGAAGATTCGTCTTTTATTACAGTTACATTGACGACATAATCAATACTAATAATAAATCTGTAAGGGTCGGTCATGGAGTAAGTTACTTTGTTTTCAGAGATATCGTGTTTATAGGCTCTATACATGATACTGAAACTAAATTGACGATTTTTAGAATTTTTTTCTGTATGTATGTTCCCCCATAACTCTGAAACGAATTAACTGATTTTCATGAAACTTGGTAGATAAACATTTTTACGTACGGGACACAGGATAGGCTACTTAATATTTTTCAACGCGGACGAAGTCGTGGGCACCAGCTAGTTATTATTATAAGAAAGAAATCGTCGTCAAGATCATGCATATCATGGGTTAGGTTTACCAATTTATATAAAGAATGGATGTTCACCAAAATTAAATGAGAAAAGGGAACAAATACAACACATTTATGTGTATGATAATAAAACTTACTTTTAAAATGCCTCCAAAGAGCGGTGGTGCAACAGGGCGGCGGGCCCGACAGTAGGCCGGGCCCGCGCGGTACTACTTTCTCCCCCTTTCCTTGACCAGTTGATAACAGTGTCCTGGAATTGAGATTAATAGCAATCAAAAGAAAGTATTTGTCATTTTAATTTCACTTGTTTCTGATTAAGTATTGTGCAAATCACGCTAGTAAAACTAACGTGACCTAAGTTGTAGTAACTCACGCGTATCATAATTGTCAGTTAATAGTTATTCAATGAAGAAATCAGTTTATATTGACTGTACATGTTTGTAGGATGCTTAGGTATTTTAATTTTTCAAAACTGATTTGTTATGAAATATATATCGTTATATACATATAATAAAAATTCAAAGCAGTTATTTCAATTTTTTATCGATACAGGATAATAAAAATATATAAAAATTCTAGAATTAACCCTTATTGGCGTGAGTGAATCATATCCCGCATCCCGCATCCCGCGCGAATTCGGCTCGGTCCGAGCGAAGGTTAAATTTGTCTCTCACTGTACTACACGCCAACTGTTGAGCTGTCATATTTGTAAATAATACACAGACAACATTCTTTGGTCGTCTGCCAATCAGTTCAAGAACAAATGCTTTGTTTTAGAATATATAATTACTGAATTTCAGCAAAATATCAACGTGGGATGTCCAAAATTCCAGTTATAATCGCGTCCCGTCATCCCAGTAACAGCATACGGCTATATCCAAACAATACCCGGTTCACAACATTAAAAAATAATATTATTCTAAATACAAGAAAGTAAACATAAATACGTTATTTGAGTAAAAATTTTTTTTAAAAAACCATTTCTTGGCAATAACAAATGTTATATGTCGACATAAACTTATTTATTATTTAAACTCGCTAGCATTTAGCACTGCTATTTGAAGCAAGTGAAATTTCATTTTAGCCGAAAAAAAAAACCATGTAGAATGGAACACAAGTACCTATGCTTGTAAAAACCGTCAAAACCAGCCTAAAAAGTTCTTCAAGCGGATAATGAAAATTCTAAATGAAACAAAGTAAACTTTTTTATCTATTTATAAAATGTACTCGGCTGGTAAGACTAATATTACACAGTAGTTGAAGGCAGTGTTTGTTCTTAATCTGTACAATACCGGGTTCAAACAACACATTTTGTCAACACCGGAAGTGAAACCGGAAGCAAATACTCGTTTCCGAAGTACCTATACGTATGTTCTTTTGTTTGGCTTTTTTCTATTTATATAAAAGTTAACAAATAGTCTGACCGTTTACTTGATAATAGGTGACTATCATATAGGTGCTGCTGACCTTTATAGCATAAAGAATAAGCAATAAAGAGGGAATAGTCGGATGGGATCAGGCAAGATATATATTATTATTTCGATGGATCAAGCATCGACGCTGCGGGGAGAGGCTTTTTTGAAATATTTTTTTAATTTTGTTAGTATATACAGAAGTTAAACTTCTTTGGCGATCAAATATACAATATAGCATGGTTATGGTGTAAATGTTTGTTTCCTCCAATAAAAAAAAAATGTCAGTCGTAGGACTGCACGTCAGAAGTGAAAACGTAGCTTCACAAAAACATTACGTTACATAACATTACCTAACAGGTCGCGAGTTCAATGGTTTTTTCCCATCTCAAAAATTGTTCTTTTTTTAAATTATTTTAAATTAATATCAGCTACATCAATAGTTACATTACATTACACGACAGTGTCGCGAGTTCAATGGTTTTATCCCATCTCAAAAATGCCAATCGTTACAAGAAACGTTGCAAGAAGTGTCACGACGTGATCATTACACTGAACTTATCAATCTCATTTCTTATCGAGCGCAAAGAAATTTCACCTCAAAAAAGTAAAATTGACAATATTTTATTTTTTCGGATTAAGAAATATTAAAGTTTTACTGTACTTATGTGGGTTGACACGTCTCTTTTGTATCGCCATAGGTACATTGGAAGCATTGTTATCAGTCTTTGAGGAACCATGAAAGGGGTTTAGATGAGTATCTTTTCAACGAATGGAGGATTAAGTGTATTGTATACTGCTGTGTTATATTGTGACCGTATGTGGTGCAGTGAACAGTCGGCTTTATTTCTTTTGTAGCCTATCTCTACTTCCGCAGGCTATGCCGGTTGGCGATACGCCAGTTAGAATAAGTGGTCTAATTTAAGCACTTTAGCGTATTAGTAACTCATTTTTAAAGTATACGAAAAAAAAACTATTTTTGTGTTGTTAAAATTTGATATATTTTTCCTATACGGTCGGTATTTCAATTTTTAAATCAAGGTATATAGTATCTAAATCAGCTTATCGATCATGCTGAGGATGTATTGTATGAAGGATACATACGTTGTTTACATAGTAACTAAAAACCTCAAATTTATTTACAACTAGCGGTCCGCTCCCGGCTTCGCCCGAGGTGCATTTTTTTTAACGTAAAAACCTTCCCTGATTTTCCCTCTGTCCATGAGTGAAGACAGAATTAAAATCGGTCCACCCATTCTCGAGTTTTGCGCTTAGCAATACATTTAGCGGCCCGCTCCCGGCTTCGTCCGGGGTGTATTTTTTCTAAAATAAACGTAGCCTAAGTTACTCCTTATTACATCAGCTACCTGCCAATAAAAGTCCCGTCAAAATCGGTCTAGCTATTTCAGAGATTAGCCGGAACAAACAGACAGACAGACATAAATTGTAAAAAATGTTATTTTGGTGTATGTACCGCAATTTACATAAACAAAAAGTAGCCTATGTTACTCCTGACGACCCCCTCTTCATGTCTGCAAAGTTTCATCGAAATCTTTTCAGCCGTTTCTGAGATTACCCCGGACAGACAGACAGACAGACAGACAGACAGACAGACAGACAGACAGACAGACAGACAGACAGACAGACAGACAGACAGACAGACAGACAGACAGACAGACAAAAATTCTAAAAAAAGTTATTTACGTTTTAACAGCATGCGAATGACTCTCTAAGCTTAGTTTGAGGCAGTTTTTCGCAAATCACAGACAGACACTCTGATTTTATTTATATAGATCAACAATACACACTCAATGATACTTGCAATGGTTCTTCACGATCGAATAAGTAACTTCGTGCTACAAAGTTACTTATTTAAGAGCCCAATGGTCGAGCAGTTAAGGTGAGTGTATCTTTGTTAAGGGTCCCAGGTTCGATTCCCGGTCAGGCCAACTTTGAAAATGAACTTACCAAAGTTGGCCGACGCTTCACTTGCTAAAATAAATAGTAGTTATTCATTGACTTGACGAGGGAAATCTGCCTACAATATCCTAGGTATACCCAGAAAATTTATTGATTCTAATAACGAATATTTTAACCATCCATTAATCAGATAAATTTTGTGGATGAGAATAAAATTTTCAAGTTATCATTTGCACCACACATAATACAAACTTATATGTACACGCTCTTCAACCCTATTTAACTAACAATACAATATATTTCTGTATCTTGGGATAACAGAACGATTTGTTGTTTGGTTTCGTGTTCACTTGTTGGTATATTATTTATGTTTAATCCTATGACATTTATTAAAGAATGTGTTTTACTGAATTTATAGGTAATCAAATTATTGATACATGATTTGACAATAATAAATACTTACATGATAATGAAATTTTAGAACGTGTTTATATAGTGCTCGTCAGGCATTGTTTTTTCTTTTATATTGCTCAATTTTTATACTATCAAGAAACTTTATTCGTCTATCCAAAATAATAATACAAATATTACCTACAAATTATATACACAAACCTTCCTCATTTATCGCTGTTTTTTTTTTTTGAAAACCGTAACAAAATCAATCGGCTGGTTTAAGAAAGAAACAAACCGAGGCAGACAGTTATTTCAATTATAGCTATTATTAGGTATAGATATAGACTGTGAAATTTTAATTATTTCTCTGTCAGTTATGAAAAAAAAAAAATTAATGGTATTTTATGGCAACTGGTCAAAACCAAGCAAAGTATACCATCGGTAAGTCTTGAGTCCAGTTGAAGTTCAAATAATAGATGATATATATCTTCTTCTAAATTCTCGTGTCACTGTCTTTGTAACCAAACTCCTCCGAAACGGCTTGATCGAATTTTATAAAAAAAAATTGTGTCTATTCGGTAGGTCTGAGAATAGGTCGTAAACTATTTTATATACCCCTAAGTGATAAGGGTGGCCTACCCCAAATTTTCATAATTTTTGTGCAAAACAACGTTTTCCGGGTCAGCTAGTTTTATATAAAAAAAAAAACATGAGAGGCATTCTTATTACTAACTAGCGACTCGTTCCCGGCTTCGCCCGGGTGCAACAATTTACATAAACAAAAAGTAGCCTATGTACTCCTGACGACCCCCTCTTCATGTCTGCAAAGTTTCATCGAAATCGCTTCAGCCGTTTCTGAGATTACCCCGGACAGACAGACAGACAGACAGACAAAAATTCTAAAAAAGTTATTTACGTTTTAACAGCATGCGAATGACTCTCTAAGCTTAGTTTGAGGCAGTTTTTCGCAAATCACAGACAGACACTCTGATTTTATTTATATAGATAAGTTATTAGGTCATAAGTTTTTATTTCATGTGTTGATGTGAAAAAAATCTTGATGAAGAAAATCGCTGACCCCATATTCGAGACGATAGAAGAAACAATTTTCAAGAAGGATTCCAAGTAAACAACGCCATATGTTATTTGGATGTTTGCCAAACAACACATAACTGATGTCGGGGTGTGTACCCAGTCTTATAATGGCTCGTAACCCCTCCTTCATGGCAACATCTGTTTTATTATGTCCCCACTATTTCGCATTACGTGATGCAATTTTGATCTATCAAAATGCCTATCAAATGCAAGGCACAGTTTCATCATGAAACATAAACTCGACAACTCGAATCCAGGACATAATAACAACACAGATTATGTTGAGTTTCTTGGTATTGGAGATTAAAGACACCATTCCTCTGTCTTCATTATGGAGGGTAGAGGTAAGGAGGACCGACTCTATGTAAAAAAAAGAGGTCCTAGAGCTTGTGTAGAATTGAGGAGTAAATTAGACAAAGTTAATAGATATTGTGGCCATTGTGGCCACTTTTAGAACCCTTATTTTATTGTTAGAGAGGATCATTTTTTCAGTTTGATTGTCATATGAGTAGGTACTCCTTACCTTTACCCTCCATAGTTTTTATCTCGTCCCTCAATCTTTGGGATTGGCGGCGCACTTGTATATCCCCTGGGGTTCCTCAGGGGAATGAGTAATCTCGTTGAAGCATGTGTAAAAGCTGATTATGTTTTCTTCATTTATATACTCCATCTTACTCGATTTTCTCTTGTTTATGGTCTTCTTAATGTCTGCTGCTTTTCTTCAAAGGGCAAGCAAAAGCTATTCCCCTATATTCACCTCGTCACTTATCCACTAGAAATTAAATCTTCTCTAAGTGTTGAATGCCGAATGTCTAGCCATGACTAATTTCATAGTTTAAAAACATATGTAGTTGAGTTGTACCTGAATATTATAAGCTTATTATTTATTTTTCGTTACTCATTTCATATGAGTTCTTTAGTTTAGTTAGTTCTTAAGTTTTTTTAATTTACTTAATTAATTTGAAATATTTAGCTCACAATTAAAATAATGCCGCAGTGAAAAAAGTAAAAACAGCAATAAAAAAGGAAGTTGCATATGAAAAATTATTGCATGTTACATAATTTAGTTTCACTATAAAATCAGATATATAAGTAAATTATAGTGTATTATTATGACTTGGAGGCCTAAGTCTTAATATATACACACTCAATAAATACACAAGGGAATAACCCTTTACAGACCGGACTCAACCTTCGCATATCTTGATATCTCAAATTTCTACGCCCTTAGCAACGGAGCATGATTTATTTAATCCAGAAATATCTACAGCCCAAGGGCAAGGTTTTATTGTTTTTGTCCCTTCTGGCGCGTCCCATTTGACACTGTGTTCTGCAGCGAAAATAAAAACCAATATAACGGAAGGCCTTCTTGCGAAGTGACTTTTTATTTCCTTTCCGAATTACAGGCATATCTGTGTTTATGCTAAAAGCCCTCGAAATATTGTTCAATTTTGTCTTTACTATGTGTTTTTTTTATCATCATCATATCTCAGCCGTAAGACGTCCACAGCTGGACACCGACCTCTCTCATAATTTTCCAAATAGACCGTTCAGAAGCAGCCAGGATCCACCGTTGACCCGCGACCCTTATCAGGTGGTACATTCATCTTGTGGGTGGACGTCCTATATACGCTGAGCTTGCGGGTCCGTCTCAAGAAACTTCCGGGCTCAGTGGTCATCATCTCTCCGTACTATGTGTCCTTCAACTTACTAATCCGCCGGGTTATGTAATTAACTTTCGTTCGTCTACGGATCTCCTCATTCCCGACTCGATCTCGCATTGTAACCCCGTTGTGTTTTTATTAACTAGTATTGATGTAGTACTGCCTTCACAAGTGATATTTATTAATTGATAATATTAATAGGCTTTAAGTGCTTAGTTGCAAAAGTAAGGTTTTTCAGTGACAGTTATGTTCTGAAAGAACTAATAGATATACTAGGTAAACCGAAAAATACCAGGAACACAGCAAATGCGGACTGCGGCTTGCCTTTAGCTTGTTATTTTCCCTTCATCCTATCTGGGTCGGTATCATCCTGGTATTCCTTGTGTTAATAGGTGACGGTAGCCACTTAACATCAAATGGACTAAATGTTAAAATGTTTTACATTAGTAAACGTTTATTTTGTACATATTCAATGTTTATTCAGAGAGCAGTTAATTGGTGTTGTATTCAAAACACGTCTGCCCATTAATTCTGAACCGATCCAAGTTAAGCAGCCTACGGAAGGTGTTTCGGTAAATTCACTAATTCCAAAACCGCTTGTTACCTTGTTTGTCTCGCTAAGCTAATGAGGGGCTAACAATGCGCATATTCCACACGATAATTCGACAATAAATAGTTTTTTTTTTGTTTAAATTTTTAAACAATTTAATTTAAACAGATTTTTATGCTATAAACTTCAATGTTTTATAGTTGAGATAAAAAATGTTTATATATTATACATTGTAAAATATTTTATATTTTATTGTAAAATAATCACACAATAATAAGACTGAAGTAGGTATATTATGCATATCTAATAATATATCTATTAATATATATTTTTTTAAATATAAGAAACTGTGCTGTGCTTAAATATAAGAAAATCTAGTGTTTAAAGAAACCCATTCCTCTCTTTCGGTAATACTCGGTTTCTGTTAGTTTGCCGAACTCACACACAAATGATGAGTTCAACAGTATAGTAGTCGTCTATAACGTCCAAACACCATGACAAATTTTGACATCAATAACAAGCAAGATATTCTAATATTAATGCTCCTATCTAAAAAAAATCATTCAATTTAAGATTTATTATAATATATATGATGATACAGAACACGTAATGTAACTTCAAAATTCGATTAATATGCAAATTTTAACTGCTAGATAACAGACTTCCAGTTAAGATAGCAAGGGAAATTGGCCTTCGTAGACGACTTATCAATTAATTCACACAGTAATGTTTACTTTAACGATAAGATAGTGTTGCTATACAATAAGGGGCTCATATAGTAAATCAATTTCAATAGTTTTATTTTTTATGTTATTTAAAAAAATTGATACTGAAATATAGGGCATTTTTTTTTATTTAACTTTAAATTTACACATATTCCACTATGATGACGATCATCATTAGACATATTGCTGCGTTATTACCTCTTCTGCTGACTGATTCATTGGGCCACGTAAACAGCTATTTTTTATTACTTGTAAATAAGTTAAGAGAGCTTTTACACTTTTCTTTTTTTTGTTGTCCCTTGAATAGCATAGCAAAGTTTTAGATATAGCATTCCAAAATAACTGATTTATTAGAAAACTCTAGTAACAAATTTGACCTTTTGATTTTTAAGACATCTAACATTTTTCACATGAAAATCGTGTAATCAATCTTTAATTCGTTTACCTGGTCGGTATGTAATTTTAGTTCGAAATCTAGTCGAAATTGTAGCCAGGTAGGTACTCGATTCGATTCCGAGCACGTACTGCAATACGGATAACAAAGTTTTATTTGGGCCATGTTAATGTGAACACGTTACGTTTTACATGTGTTTTGTAAAGTTTGTAAATAAAAAGGGTATCAAAGGATTACCTACATTGTGATTTCTATTATAGTTCTATAATTTCTATAAAAACTATTAATAATATTCCGCTATCTGTTTCCGCCGTTTCGGTCAGTTTGTGACATAACCTAATATGTTTTTCCTATAGAAACTTATTGCTAACTTTACCACTACATTTCTTACCCGTGACTTGCATTGAAAAATGAAAAATATAATAATTAAATAAAGCCTGACATCTTTATCGGTGTGACGACAGTTGCGCCACCACGGCGACAGTGGTGACTATTTTTTTATTTTTAGTCAATCCCTCGAGAAGCTAACTTTTTATCTAAGATAAAAAGTATTCTATACATTAATCCAGGTAATAAACTATATGTGTTGCGAATTTCAACCAAATACATTCAATAGTTTTTACGGGAAAATGTAACAAACATCCATCCATCCTCGCAAACTATCGCATACTTATAATATTAATAAAATACACGAAAAGCGGTGCTGCATCGGTGGAGAAAAAAGGGAATATGGGCTTCTTTTTATTGACATTACTAGATGGTGCCCAAGACTTCGTCCGCGTTGAAAAATATTAAGTAGCCTATCCTGTCTCCTGTACGTCCAAATATTTATCTACTAAGTTTCATGAGAATCAGTTAATTCGTTTCTGAGTTATGGGGGAACATACATACATACATACAGAAAAAAATTCTAAAAATCGTCAATTTAGTTTCAGTATCATGTATAGAGCCTATAAACACGATATCTCTGAAAACAAAGTAACTTACTCCTGGAGACCGACCCTTACAGATTTATTATTAGTATTGATAAGAACATCATAAGTTTTGGTTTATTTTTTATTTATTTTTTTATTTATTTTTGTTATTATAAAACACATATTAACCACAACATTTTTATTTTTGAAAATTTTAATATTTCGAAATTCTTGTTCATTTTCCTAGTAGTTCCGTGGATGTAACAAGACTTAGGTCAAAAGTTCACGTCAATAAAATTGTCTTATATACTGACTTTATACTCGAGAGAGTTTTGCGCAAAAAATGAATAGCAGTATTAATTTCATGCTCCCATTTTAATTTCGTACACGCCGGCAAAAATAGAAAGAAGCGTGCAGCTAAATTGACTTTTTTTCCGTTATTTTTGGGCACATCGCTGAATTCTGTTATCTTTATTTTCACCCAAAACGTGATAAAAAATCTATTTTATACGGAATTATCATATACGGAATTCGTGCAAAACTGAGAGTCAATAACTGTACGGTCGCAATCTCATTTTTACACAAAAATTGGTTCTATAAATATTGTTTCATTGACCATTCCTGAATTTCATCGAAAAAAGGACAAGTTTCCATTCACAATTTTCCATTCGGTTTTGTTATCGACTAAATAAACGGATAAAGTGTTTTAAAACTGGTTCGACTTCCCAAAAACCTTTTATTAGAAACTAGCGACTCGCCCCCGGCTTCGCAGGGTGCAATTTTCTATTAGGGTTCTCTTAGTAAAATAGATATTCAAGTGTCAACATATACATACAACGTTTTATAAACGCCACATAAGATGCAAAGCAATATTTACTATATTAATTTTACAAGACTAGAATTTTTTTTTAAGTTGATTGGGCAACGTTATATATCATCATTAATTTGACCCGATTTTAACCTGAGTTTCTTATCGGCAGCTAAGTATTATATTACTTGTACTGCTATATATTTATTCACATAATTTTTATTTATCTTTGAAAATTAGTTATCTAATAATTTCAAATAACCAAAAAATAATGTCTGCTTTCTTGAAATTAAATATTATAGTGTAAAAATAATATTTGTGTGTATTTTATTATTAAATGGAATTTCATTTTATTAACTCATTTTATCTAACTGCTCCCCCTTAATGTTGACATTCCCAATATATATTCTAATATATTTTTATGTTGTGTGAACAATGAATAAATTCAATGTAAATAATTAATATAACTTAATAAAAAAACAAATAGAGCTTACTTAAAATAATTTAAAAAAAGTTTTAGAATAGAATAGAATTTTTAGAATAACTTAAAAAAAGTTCACCAAGGAAATATGCTCGATTTCCCGAAGGAAATATAAGAATAATACAAATCGTTGCCACGGAATCGGGTCAGCTTCTCGGACTCTTTAGCTCCAGATGAAAAATGCTCCACGCTTGGACAGTGAAATGAATTTTTTCATTCGAATATAACATATGCGACGATTCGACGAGACGACATATTGTATACGATTTGTTCTGGATGACGAATATTGACGATGCATCTTTCAAATTCATCTCTTTTTTTTTTCAAATCAATTATACTTCCATAAAAGACATAGAATCGTTCAAGTACTCGTATTATGTATATCCTATTATTTTTTTCAAACAATGTGTTTTGTTCTGGGACTAAATACATTTAAAAGGACATTATACATATAAAAATTTAACATTTAAAAGTATTTAAACGTACAAACAAACTTGTATTTTAACGTACAAGTATATAAAACAAACAAACTTTCGCATTTATAATACCTATTAGTTAGAATTTACTAATAAACGTTATTACAATAAAACTTAGATGTCATAAATATTAAAGAATCACCTACTAAAATATTTATATGTAAATAAAAATATCTTAAAATAAGAAAATAAGAGTTTGGATTTGAGGTAATAATATCCAAAAATAGCCCTAGTATCTATATAAATCTATGATCATATAAACAATCATATAAATCTATGACCAAAAATGTAAAATTGACTATCAGGACGACCACAGACGATAATATAACAACATAATATGCAAATTCAAAAATGATAATACACAAAAATTAATGATGACACAAAAAAATGCCTACATATGAGAACACAATTTCAATATGGCAACATTCATATGAATTTCGTGTGACAACATTACCGAAGCACCGTAAGAGGAAAATGAAAAACACGACGAAACGGAGAGGATACGGCAAATTAAAAGTGTTTATTTTCTCGCCTCTTCCCACAAAATGCGGCACAAATATGGCAGGAAAAGGCCATGAAACTCTAACAAATGAAGCAAAAAGATGCTAACGCAATGTTGTATGTAGACATAATATTGTTGGCCAAAAGAAAATTAGAGAGTGCAATCCAAGGGCGTCCTTTTTTAGCTTACCTATTTGGTTCCGTACCTAAAGAGTTTGTTTTGCGAGAACTTGACACATTATTCCAATGAGCAGAGTCAAAGAAGACAAGTGCAACGAAAACTACTGATGTGAAAGTGAGTGTAGAACATCTCTAATGATCTACTGCGAACGTATCAGTATCAGCCAAATGACTTAGTAGTGGCAGGCACACTGCGTTTAGCAGTTATAAACCGGGCAGCCCTTCTGGCGACAGTTACCAGCCCATTATGTAAGATAAATGAAAACATATAATGAAAAAAGGAATGTCTGCATCTACTTGATCACAAGTTCTACTCGCATTGTACTTTTTTTAATTGTAGTGCTATTATTTTTCATAAGAATACGCACAGAACCCAAAAAAAAAGGAAGCGATCGAGTGATATATATGGCGGAAACCAGTTTATCACCGTTGTAGATGGCTATCGGCTCGGAAAACTCTATGTGACCGGATCTCGTTCTATTTGTTTCAAGATAACTCGAAAACCGCTTTTTATCACAAAAGGATTTTCGAGATGAACGATTTACAGCGACGAACAGTTTCAATTTACTAACCTTTTTGTTAAGTAATTGATTTTTTCTCGTACGCACTATATATAAATAAATAATGTTAAAAATACTTTTTAATGCCTGAGATTAAATCCCAACTTGCCAATTATAAATTAAGTGAGTTTGTTTGTTTTTTACGCTTTCACGCCTTAACTACTCCAATAATCATCATGAATTTTTGCATACACATAACACTTTACCCACCCCTCTGGGATTGTATATGCTTTTATAACGTACTGTATACATTTTGACCCAAAATTTAACGTCATATTCAGGGTATGCACTCGTAAAAATACATGACACAGGTTTAGGGTTCGTTCGGCCAATTTGAAGCAAATACATTTAGATATAATCAGGGAGTAGGTAATGTTTATTTAAGTTTTTTTTTCCTGTTTTAGAATATTAACTACATTATATTTTTCTGGCTTTATACATAAAAATAGCTCATATATCCCTATATATCTAACTTTTTGTACAAATGGTAGATAATTTGTACAAAATGTTAACCCTGTAATTATTTCATTTGTATTTTTTTTTATATAAGTTCTTAACTTATATTACAAAATTAAAAATTTTAAAAATATATGTTCAAATGGCATCGTTGGTTTTAGAGAGAAATATGTAAAATGCGAATATTCAAGGTACTGTTTAAGCATAATTATGTATACAGTACATTTCTCTAAAGGGCTCAGACATTTTCATCAATATAAGAAAATATATATATAAGGTCGTCATATTCAGATTAAAGGTCATCAGACAGGCTGGCGGTAACTTTAATGGTTACCGTCACCTATAAGACAAGCATCGCCTTAGGCGCTGCAAGTGTTCTGGCGACCATAACGGATTAAGGATATACAGGGGGTGAGGAAATTCCGTTGAAGCAAGGATAGTTATTGCTATTATGATAATCATTATAATATAAAAAAAAACTTATAGATTGAACCCCGTTTTATCGCCAATACCCGACCCAATGCTTTTATATATATTTTTAAAGGTTTACCATTGCCCGATATCCTTGTAACGGTTATAAAGATAATATTATTTTTCATGTTGTGTTTATATCCATAAATTTATACTTGAAAGTGAGATGTGAGGACATTTTTTTGGAGTACACCTACTAAGTGTCAAAGTGGGCGTGGATTGGATCTATTTTTTGAAGAATTTCTATAAGATTTTATCGTGAACGTGGGTTTTTGTTAATTCCAGAATGAAAAGTAAATATACTTTAGAGCTCAAAAAGATTATAGCAATAAAGCAAAACAAGAATAAATTGAGGGGGCGTAAAAACCACAACCCCTATATCCTGTGAATTTCCGGGGTAAGATTTCTTTCAGTTTTACGAGCATTACAGGATAGTGGGTAATAAAATTGGAGTTAGCGGAACAAGGAGGCTGCGAAATAAGATTTTGTCAATATTAAAATTAATGGACGGTCCCAAAAACTAATTAAAAGATATTGTGGCAAAAATAGGTATTTTATATTAAGGTTTTAATCTTATTTTATTATTACTATTTTATTATTTTTGAATTTACTTGATTTTGTTTCATTAAAAAACATAGATTGATATATACAAAAAGTTAAAATTATAATTTCTATAGTTTCCTAAATATTTCCAAATAATAAGTCAAAACAATGCCAAAACAAGTTTAATTTAATATCAGAAAAGTTATTGACGATCTTATCACTCTTCTACTTATTTTATTTTTAGGACTCAATCGCATGTTACAAGAGTTCTATACAAGAGAACATATTATTAATAATATAATCAGTGAAATATTCTATGTAGCTTTGTTAATAATGCATGTGTATTTGTCAATATTTCTTGATTTAATATTTTTATTAAGAAAACATGAAAAACAATAAAAATAAAATAATAAAAAATATAATACTGCACTATATTATTTTGAGTTATAAAAAATATAAAAATAAATATAAAAAAACACCTATTCAAACAAGGTGTATGTCTATTAATTTTTATTGACTCCACTCAATTGAATTTTTGATACGATCATACCGTAAATGATTTACGGTCTTAAATGTATATTGGCTGAAACGGTAAAGCCGATTTTTAAACATTGATTTTACATGATAATCTTCGCTTGGAGACATTTACTATCATAAAAATTGTGATTGAAGAAATTTTATCAGATTTTTTTTTTTTCATTTTTTCAAATGATCTATATCAAATGAAAATTTGTGTACCTATATATTGTATACTTACACAAATTTTCCTGGCTTATCGATCTTTCTATTACTGGAAACTACATCAAAATCCGATGAGTGGTTTAGAAGAAGTTAGCGGAGAAACAGACAGAATAAGACAGCGACTTTATTTTATAACTAGCTGGTGCCCGCGACTTCGTCCGCGTTGAAAAAGAAAATACATGAGTAATTACTATACCCGTGCGCCGTACGACGCCATCTGTTAGATTTTTGTGGAACTAAAGATATTGAAAACAAATTTTTCCGCGTTAAAAAGAAAAAAGTAGCCTATTCTGTGTCCCGTACGTTCAAATGTTTATCTATGTTTCATGAAAATCAGTTAATTCGTTTCAGAGTTATGGAGGAACATACATACATACATACAGAAAAAAATTCTAAAAATCGACAATTTAGTTTCAGTATCATGTATAGAGCCTATAAACACGATATCTCTGAAAACAAAGTAACTTACTCCAAGACCGACCCTTACAGATTTATTATTAGTATATTGATGTTTGTGGGATAAATATTGAGGGACAACATAGATTGAGGGGCACGAGCTCAAACGCCCCATAATTAGGCATCAAGACACAGTAGCACAAGTGCTTTGATTTCACTTTGGTATTCAGTAAGGTACAAGTTTCAGTCAACCAGTTCATCACTGAACGAAGTGTTGAAACTTTGTTCCGTTTCAAAGGGAATAATTACACTACGTAACGCCGACATTATGTGACTAACTTCTATTTGTATAAAAATTAAATATATCTATATATATTAGTATTTATTATAATAGTTACTATTGCATACTGTTTTCCTAAATTGTGATTATACCAAGATGCTGAAACTTGGAATTACTTCTGTTAAAGTCCTCCAATAATTTCCAAGAAACGGTTCAAAGTGTTTCATGAAGAAAATTGTAAATAAATTCGTTAAAACGCAGGGCTGACACCGGGGCCTTATTTAATTAAATTTTCCTTAAGCGATGTTAATTAGAAAGAATGAGGCTTGCGGCAAATTAGCGACTGAAATAAATTATCTCCACAACTTGTCACTTTTTGTTTATGATTAACTATTTAATTAAATTTTGATATTAAATCTTACTTTGTGTAACATTAATTAAAATTACATCAACGATAAATAAATTAATTGGTATAATATATATAAATTTAGACGTCTTTAATCGTAAACGAGCCGTGTCTGTACATAAATATTTTTTCGAAAAAACAATTTGTAGACGTTATACACTTATGTTACCGAGGTGAAAAAATAAATTTTAGAATTTTTTTCTGTTTGTCTGTGCGCACGGCTTAACTAACTGATTTGAATGCGTTTTTCACTGATGTATTGATGATTACCTGGTTTAACATATGGGATACTTTTTATCCTGAAAAAATGTGGGATTTTTCAAAAACGAATCAGCGCATATGAATTTGCGGCCACCAGCTAGTTATTAAATAAAGTTGCTTACCGCTTCTGTCTGTTTCTCCGCTAACTTCATTTCAACCATCTAATTAATTTTGATACAGTTTTCACTAATGGAAAGAGCGATAAATGACGAAGGTGTGTGTATGTGATTTGCAGGAATTGTATCCGTGTGACATGTATGATGTGATATATAAGATACTTGTATTGTACATCTAATCACGGAAAAGGTTTAGGTTGTTATCCTCGTGTAACACTTAGGATACCTATATATCGTGATGCGTTTTGTCTGTTATTCTATCAAATATTATTTTATGTAAAACTTTACCTATACCTACATCAATGTATATTTCAATCAATTCTAACAATATTTTCAATACCCTCGGAGATTTCTATTTGTAACATTGATAGTGAATGCTATAAAAATAATAAGATCTCCCAAAGTGATTTTCTGGAAGCAGTCGAAACGAGACTGTGACTTGTCTACTGATACGGGCCTTTGACACTTGATTGACTAAGTTTTTACAATCAACAAAACATGTCAGTTTATGTGACATTATCATCTCTTCGATCGATTAATTCTAAACCAAAACTTGGATTTTTTTTTAATGCTAAATGTTGATTTTTTATGTATATAAAAGTCGTAAGGTCTGACTGGCTGGCTAAAGGTCCACTTGATGGTAGATGGGCTGCCTTTGGCTATAAATACAGGCAATGCTAAAGGTCCTGCAATTGTGCTGCTGACCTAAGTCTTTCTATGGGTAAGGCCTTTAGAAATCCTTAATCCTACTAAGGATTCCTTAATTTTAAAACTAAGCAATAAGAAGGTGCCTGCCTGCCTTCTTCAAAATATTAAAAAAATACAATCATCCCAACTAATATTAAAAAAAGCGTTTGTTTGTTTGTTTGTTACGCTTTCACGCCTTAAATACTCAACGGATAACCGTGAAATTTTGTATGAAAGTTGTCAGGCATACAGAAAAGGACATAGCGTAATTTTTATACAAAACGGAATACTGTTCCCGAAAGATCATATAAAAATAAAAAGTAAAAATCAACGCTGACAAAATATACAATACATGAGCAATACATAATGAATAAATGTTTTAATACCTAAGTAAAAGGGGCGCAGACGAAGTCATAGACAAAAGCGCGTAAAAATGTCAGTAAATTATAAAAAATATAAACAAATATAAAAATACAATATAATAAATTACAAATATATAAACATTTTAATATTATAAATCCAGTAAATGCGATAAGGAGTGGAAAAAAGATTGAACAAAAATCAACTTTTATGAAACATTTGAGAATAAAATAGTTGCAATGTTACGGAAAAGGAGGCAACAATCTCGACATGATTGAAAACTCATCGATTTTCCACTTTGTGGCGCCCCTAGCAAAGCAATTGAAGCACAAAACTCGGACTGGTAATCTCCAGTGTTGCCGCTTGCGATATCGTTGTATTTGCCCCGACTTAATGTTTTATTTTACTTCATAATTTACAAAAAAACGCGGGATAACTTCGCAAACGCAATCTTTCGTTAATTTTTGTATATTTTTTAACACTTTATAACTTGCTAAATCGACTGAATAGAATCATCTAGAATTTAAATCAACACCAAGTAACAGTGATTAGGTATAGGGACTATAATTGCATGAACCTATTTAAATATTGAGCGATGGCATAAGTTAGCTTTTAAGAACCTTCTAGTTAAATTTCAGAAAGAAATATTACGAATTGGGTATTAGCCAAAGAAACAGTACATAAAAGTTCATTTAAATAACATTTTCTAATTTATTTTATTTTGTACTTATTCGTTACCTGAAAATTTAGATAGTGGCAACTATTAAAACTGTGCTTAACTACTGTATAACTTCTTTATCAAGTACCACTGCTGGACATAAGCCTATAATTTGTTTGAATCTTGCAATAAAAAATCAACTGAAAAGACTGAATAATAAGCGACTGAAACTAAGCGATAGTAATAACTGAATAAAAATATATACGAAAGTTGGCAGAAAATATTGTGACAAGCATATGACAAGCATATATGACAAGCAATATATGACAAGCAACCAAACATTTTTAGTTTTTTATAGATTAAGTATTTGGTTACATTAGTTAAAGTTAAATTTACTGTTATTAAAGTAAAATATAGTTTAGTGTAACCCATAATAAGAGAATCAAAATATAAAACTTTTTTTACAGTTTAAAGGTGGCACCTTGGTATCACGCACATCTTCCTTACCTCAGGAAGTAGCGCATCTAACGAGCGAGAAGCTTTGAGCTTACGCTTCAAGAAAGTTTATCGCTTTGAGCTCCCTACTTAAAATCTCTAAATAATATAGACTGGGAGTTCAGAACTTAGTTTAGTATTATTATATGGGCTGATCAAGCATAACTTATTTTGCCTCAAATAAAAAGGTCCTTTTGAACGTCTAGTACATATCATAAAATCTAATAAATAGTGGCAGCGCAATCCAAGGTTAATTGGGCAGCCCGTGTGGCGGCAGTAACCACCTCCTTAAAAAGAGCACTGCAAAAAGAAATAGCAGAATTGACCCTTTTGTGTTTCGGTGAGTGAGTGTCGACAAATGCCAAAGCCTGTCATCAATCCCCTCCTTATTCTTTATCCTTTATTCTTTCAAGATCCGCAGCATACTAGGTTCGCCTCTAGGACAGTTGTACCACCGCCGACGATGAACGAGTCGAGATTAGAGCGAGAAACTATAGAAACGAATTGGCAAGCAGCGAGAAGCGAGTGTGTAGTTTCGATAGTTTTCTCGCTCGACTATAAGCAAGTGTCCTTTTGCGACGGGCTATTACTCGCACCACTCGCTCGGGGCGGCTAGCCCCGACGAATCGACGAAATAAAGAGGGGTGTTTTGTTTCAATGGATGAGTTTTTTATTAAACTACCTATAAACAATTAGATGTGAAAGACACAGCTTGGAAGATATAACTGCTGCGTTGGTTGGTATCTCGGCGAGTCCTGATCGCCAAGCGATCATCGCTGAGCGAGTACCCTGTCTTTGACAGTTCTTGTCGCTCAGCGACGAGCCAGTGGAGCGAGTCCTCGCCCAGCGACGAACTAGTAGAGCGAGTCCTCGCCGGCAGTGTAAACAATCAGCAATCAACTATTAATATATGCATCTCTTTCGTTCCTACGGAATGCATATCCCATTGTACGTTTCTTGAGCGAGAAACTAGTTGATGGTTAGTCGCTTGCTTGATGGTACACAGTTTAGGTGTACTATATGTATAATATTTATTAAAAAATATGATTAATTACATATTAATAATTTACAAATAATGTTAATAATAAATATTGCTAATAAATATAAAACAAATTCGTAATATTGAAAATAAAATGCACTGACTCCTGTATTATAAAAACCTTGTATCAGTCATATAAAGGCCGCTTATTAGCTCTTGTTAGTGAGGCGTTCGTTACATGTCTTTTGTTAAAAACTAATCGATAACAAAAAGGAATGTTACAAAAATAGTGCGATTTTTTCTTATTAAATCTATACGACAGTGAACTTTGTTTCAGATATTTTAAGATACTCTTGTAGTACGCTAAGTACTCTTTATTATACTGTGTTGTAGCTCTCCAACAACATAATATTTTGCAATCATTTCGCCGAAACAATCCGCGTCGGTTTGATTCTCCGATAACTACTGTTAAACCTATAATGTTGTTGTATAACAAGAATCGTCCGATCCTTGTTTATATGTTATTCGTTGCATATTAGACAAATTAGGTATTAACAATCTAAACCATGTCAGAAAAAGTGGCCATTCGTACAGTTATTTTGATTTCCATAACGAAATATTTTACGATTCCATAACAAGTGAATTATTTAAGATTGTAGTTGACATTTAAGCAAAAAAAAAACTTAACTTTTATTTGAATAACGGCCGAGGCGTTCTTTTACTTCTTTAAAAGAGAACTCAAGATCTCGTTGTAGGTAAGTATATCACTCGACAATGTAATCGTTCTATTGTTAGAAATTCTCAGCAAATATTTAAGTCCAATAGACAATATAATTTTCAGTGTGAATTTTCACTTTTTTGTTGGCAGGATGTGTACTTTTTTTATTCATTTGGTACTAG
Source organism: Synanthedon andrenaeformis (assembly GCA_936446665.2). Taxonomy (NCBI): domain Eukaryota; kingdom Metazoa; phylum Arthropoda; class Insecta; order Lepidoptera; family Sesiidae; genus Synanthedon; species Synanthedon andrenaeformis. The sequence goes on along the minus strand of OW387790.2, from coordinate 1,374,460 downwards.
CGATCCGCTCCGGCTTTGCCCGGAATGCATTTTGTACATACAATAACCGCCCACGTTTACCCCTCTTTCCACAAGTGGAAACCGAATTAAAAAAAATTAAAAAAAAAAGGTTATATATATTCTAATACTGATATTTATATACTAATAATTATCTCTAATTTAATATATAAAATTCTCGTGTCGCGGTGTTTGTTGCCAAACTCCTCCGAAACGGCTGGACCGATTTTGATGAAATTTTGTGTGCTTATCGGGTAGGTCTGAGAATCGGCCAAGATCTATTTTCCATACCCCTAAATGTTAAGAAAAAAATTATATGGCAACACAACGTTTGCCGGGTCAGCTAGTATATTAATATTTTTATAAAGAGAGAAGCTTTCTTTTATGTAATGAATAAACTCAAAAACTACTGGACCGATTTTGATAATTCGTTCATCTATAGAAACCTACATTATCAGCGAGTAGCATACTTAGGCTATATTTTATAAAGTTACTGTGTTCTGTGAAAAAATATTTAACTGATAGTGAAATCCGCATCAAAATCTTTTGAGTGGTTCAGGAGAAGTTAGCGGATATACAGATAGACGGGGAAAGAGACTACTACATACTATATGATACTATGTAAGGATAAATAATGTGTTTTTGTAAACGTTCCAAGGGTTTCAGTTTATTTTGGAAACTGACTGAAATCACGCAAGAATTGAGAGGAGAGAGACATCGAAATAAACCCTCTAATCTGGGTTTTATTGAGAACTAGCTGTTGTACGCGCCTTCGCCCGCGTTTATAAAATACTAGCTGGTGCCCACGACTTCGTCCGCGTTGAAAAATATTAAGTAGCCTATCCTGTGTCCCGTACGTCCAAATGTTTATCTACCAAGTTTCATGAAAATCAGTTAATTCGTTTCAGAGTTATGGAGGAACATACATACATACATACATACAGAAAAAATTTCTAAAAATCGTCAATTTAGTTTCAGTATCATGTATAGAGCCTATAAACACGATATCTCTGAAAACAAAGTAGTAACTTACTCCATGACCGACCCTTACAGATTTTTTATTAGTATTGATAGCCTATGTTACTTGGTGATAATGTAGCTTTCTATCGATGAAAGAATTTTTAAAATCGGCTCACTTCTTTTTAAGTGAAAGAATAACAAACCTACACAAATCTTCTGTCTTTATAATAATAGTATAGATAAAGTGTTGCCACACAATTAAATTTCTTTTCTTGTAAAATATTGCGTTTAGAATTTGTTGTTTGGAATATGGTTCATCAATACTAATAATAAATAGCCCAGGTGACATTGTGAAATTTTTTAAGACAATTGTAATAAAAAAAACTGTAGATCTTTGGGGCATGTCAGTGAAAACTGTTGCCTCTGTAATCAATATGATTGCACCTCATTTAGCAACTGTGTTCAATTGCTGTGTTACATGTGGCGAATTTCCTAATTTAATGAAAATTAGTAGGGTTGTGCCTTTATTTAAATCGAATGATGCAACTAATCCCGCTAATTATAGACCGATTTCAATACTTCCGACCCTTAGTAAAATTTTTGAAAAAATTATTTTGTGTCAATTACTTAAACATTTCAATGACCATAATTTACTTTTTAATAAGCAGTTTGGTTTCACAAAGGGGCGTTCAACTACGGACGCAGGTGTTGAACTATTGAAAAATATATTTGAGGCATGGGAGAACTCGCAGGATGCTCTTGGTATTTTTTGCGATTTGTCCAAAGCCTTTGACTGTGTCCAGCATGACACTTTAATAAGGAAATTGTGCCACTATGGAATTAAGAATAAGGCTCTCGATCTTCTGACTTCTTATCTGAGCCATAGAATTCAGAAGGTCGATGTTAATGGTAGGAAATCTCTGGATTCTTTAGTTAAAATGGGCGTCCCTCAAGGCTCGATTCTCGGTCCGTTTTTGTTCCTAGTTTATATTAATGATTTGCCTCATTCTGTGAATAAGCACAGTATTGTCTTGTTTGCTGATGACACTTCATTAATATTTAAGATTAAAAGGCAACTTGGGTGCTTTAATGAGATAAATTATGCACTTTCTAACGTAGTGCATTGGTTTAGTGTTAATAATCTCCTTTTAAATGCCACAAAAACTAAACTTGTTAAATTCAGTACCCCGAACGTTAAAAATATTGGAACGAATGTGATTTTGGGTAGTGAAAAATTGGAGCCCGTGGAATCAACAGTATTTTTAGGTATTACCGTAGATTCGAAATTACAATGGGGTCCTCATATTGAGAAATTAAGTAAAAGGCTTAGCTCTGCAGCTTATGCAGTTAAACAGATTCGACGTCTAACAGATGTCGATACAGCTAGGATTGTCTATTTTAGTTACTTCCACAGTATAATGTGTTATGGGATTCTTCTTTGGGGTAGCGCTGCGGACATAAATACTATTTTTATTTTACAAAAAAGGGCCATTAGAGCCATCTATCAACTAGATCCGCAGTGTTCTCTCAGAGAAAAGTTCAAAGAAATAAAGATTTTAACTGTTACATGTCAGTATATTTATGAAAATTTAATTTACGCTCATAAAAATATTAGTCAGTTTAATAAAAAATGTGATGTACACAATATAAATACTAGGTTCAAAAATAATTTAGATTTACATAAGACGCGACTCCACAAGATAAGTAATTCTTTTATGGGTCAATGTATACGGTTTTATAATAAACTACCTGAGATGATAAGAGCCTTATCTATAAATAAATTTAAAGGTGTCATTAAAGCCAAACTCCTCTCGAAAGGCTACTATAAGGTCACTGATACTATAAGGTCACTGATTATTTAAGTGACAATGAAGCCTGGATTTAGAGCTTGGATCCGGAGCTCATACTATGTTTTGCTTAGTATTGTATATGAACTTTATGTTTCTATTAAGTGTACTTAATTGTAATTTTTATATTTTAAAGATGACAAAAAGAATAGTATCCTGAGTTTCTTTCGGGGTTTCTTCTCAGGATCGTCATCTTGGCTTTTTTTCCGAAACCCTAGTCAATTTAAATTTATAATAACGATCATAAGAGTTTCGTGAGAAACCTAATTGATAAATAAATATTTTGATTTTGATTTGATTTTGATTTTGAAATCTGTAAGTTTAGGTATCTATGTATGTATGTTCCTCCATAACTCCTAAACGAATAAACTGATTTTCATGAAACTTGGTAGATAAACATTTAGACGAACATGACACAGGATAGGCTACTTTTTTCTTTTTCAACGTGGACGAAGTCGCGGGCGCCAGCTAGTTTAAGAAATAAAATGGAAAAATAAATATATCCCTTTAAGAGCGTTCATTAATTAAAATCACGCTGGAGTCAAAATTTATGATTTCAGTAGTTTCAGATGTTTTAGTTTGCAGATAAGATGTTAACGTCATATTATTTGTAGTTGTATAATCTAGTAAATAGCTGAAAAATATTTTAAAGTGAATTTTCATTAGAACATTTTTAAACAGCTCTTTTTTTAAACTAGCGGTCGACGGCCTACGCAGATAAATATACAAGTTATTAAAAAAAATATAACACAATCTTTTAGAACATTAATGACTTCACATACTAGGTCCAAGAAAAAACAGAAATATCTCAAATTTGAACCTAAAATAAGACGTTTAATATCAGGAAAAATTACTAAAAGTGACACTTTTGATTATACTTTTCTTGAATGAAAATTTACAGAAATGTTTTTATCCACTAGGCACTTATAAATGACATGAATTTTCGAAAATCAATATTTTTATAAGTTTGTCGCATACAATTTTTCGCATACAATCTCGCTTCCGCGAAGACCGTCGAACTCTAGTTTAAAAAAGGGCAGTTTAAAAACTGTTCTAATGAGAAAATTGTCCAAATATTTTAAAATATTTATCTACACTGCACTAGATTATAAAACCACAAATAATATGACGTTAATATCTTATCTGCAAACTAAACACATCATGGCATTATGATCCGCCGGGAATCATAAATTTCTGATTCTAACTCTGTAACGGCCTTAACTTCCAAACAAGCGTATAATAAATGACACTTAACTTCTAAGTATGATTGACACAATAAGTAAAGACGCCATCTTGCCCGTCAGAGCAATGACACTAGTTTCCAAATAAAAGCTTTTGTTTAATAGTTCGGGTGCTCATAAACATTTGTTTCTGAAATATTTAAGGCTAATCTTATATCTTCAAAAAATAGATTTAAACTATGTTGAAATTAAATTTAGTGTCTATGTTTCAAGTTTCCATTGAAGCATGAAGTGAAAGGAGTTCGCGACAAAGACGCGATGGAGTTTTGCTTCGGATAATAAATAACAACGTTTGGCTTAACTAGATAATGCAATTTGCTGTGAAAGACGAGAAACTTTGAGTTTAGAACTTCTCTAGTGGTTTGGAGGAGGTATAACCTACCTAAATGGACCTAATGGATATTTGCAGATTTGTTACTCTCGTGAAGAAAGCACTAAACTGATTTCGATGAAACTTTACAGTTATGTAGTTTATAAAACAAAATAACACTTAGACTACAATTTGTAAAGATACACGGTCATAGTCATAGGTAAAAGCTTGTATTATAAATAAATTTTTATTTAAAAAATATAATATTGACATAATATAGCAAATTAAAAAAGGACAAATTAAATATAGGCGTTTAAGTTAAAATTTGTTTTTGTAATAATTTCGAAAAATCATATTCATAGACTTCATCTGCGAAATTGTTAACTCAAAACCTGATAATCTCACAGAAGATATATTTAATTTAAGACTCGAAAATATTTTCGGTCATCCTTGACTGGATTAATGGAGGTACACAGAACAGGGGGAGACTTGTCTAAATTTACTTATCCAATACACCATGTATAATAATTATAGTCAACTTCTAACCTTTCCTACGCACTTTAGATAAAGTTTCTTTTAAAGCTCAGACCAAATACGAACTATAGACAGAAATGTGTGCGTAGACCGTTTATTGTATTGAGATTTTGTGTTCCAAGATTTGTTTATTATTGTAACATACAGACAGACAGACGCGGCGTATTTATTCAAGTTATAACTTCAATTTTTGTTTATTATTGTAACATAGAGACAGACAGACGCGACGCGGGACTTTGTTTTATAATATGTAAGGATAAATTACTATTGTTAGTACGATTACACAGGATGATTTTATTTTTCATTTAAATGCATTGAAATTCGTAACATATATGTATAAACTATTTCAAAATTTTTATACGGTTTTCACTAATTCATAGAGGAACAAACGAGGAATGTTTGTGTGTATGAAAAATTGTATCCTCGGTGAAGCCGGGTTCAGGTAGCTAGTATGATATAATAAAGGAACTTTAATTATTAATATTAGCTGTGTTATTAAGTATTTACAGTAGTGACCTGAAGTAATTATAATTTTGATTATATTGATTATATTGGTTATATTGATTTTATTGGTTATATTGATTTTATTGATTATATTGGTTATATTAATTTTATTGATTATATTGATTTTATTGGTTATATTGATTTTATTGATTATATTGATTTTATTGATTATATTGAATATATTGGTTATATTGAATATATTGATTATATTGAATATATTGATTATATTGGTTATATTGATTATATTGATTATATTGATTATATTGATTATATTGATTATATTGATTACATTGATTATATTGATTATATTGATTATATTGATTATATTGATTATATTGATTATATTGGTTATATTGATTATATTGATTATATTGATTTTATTGATTATATTGGTTATATTGATTATATTGAATATATTGATTATATTGATTGTATTGATTATATAAATTATATTGATTATATGATTATATTGATTATATTGGTTATATTGATTTTCTTGATTATATTGATTATATTGATTATATTGATTTTATTGATCATATAGATTATATTGATTATATTGACTATATATTATAGGGATTCGATGAAAAAGTACACCTCAACTTACAAAGTAGAGCTGGTTACGTTCTTAATTGGAAATATATTGCTTACGCGACAACAGCAAGCTGTATACTGCTAAAATGTCAATTCTTATTAGAACTATGTGGCGCCGGTGAGAGTTTATTACTTAAAAAATCAACTGAACATTTATTTACTATAGTACAATAGTTGCTATTCTTCAGTGGCCAATTTAGGTTGCAAGTAGATGACCTGAACAGCGCCCTGGCTTTCCCGTTATGTGATGATGCCAGGGAGCTGTACAATATTTACCATTCTAGATTTAGTGTTTAGTAATAGTTTAGGATAGTAGTATCTAGTATAGTTTAGCTATATATAAAAGACCTTGCCCAATGAGGCGACATGTCCCTAAGGGAAAAGCCTTAAATAAAGATTTTAAAAAAAATTGTTGCTATTGTACCAAAACAAATAAAAAAATTAGGTCATGCTTGTACGATATTAAAAGGAATCAAATTTGAATTTAATAATCAAAAGTAATTTTAATTTTTGGTAGTAGAATTAAATTAAATTATATGTAGTGAATGCTGAAAAAAAAAATAGTATTTTCTGTTACATTTAGTAAATGAAGTAAATATCTATATACATCTATATTTTTCAATACATATCCACACAATCTATATCTATACATATTATTAAATAAATTTGGCGTCGGTTTCTGTCTATTTGTTCTGCTTGACGGATTTGTGTGAAATTTATAGTTTATTACCTGTATTAAACCTGGATTACTTTTTATATTGGAAAAATTATAGATTGCTGAGGAATCATCTAAAAAATATAAAAAAATGTCACCATTATAGCAATAAATAAGTCAAATAATTCAATAATAAATTTCTCAGATGTTATATAAATTTGTCATTTTTCAACACGGACGAAGTCACGGTCAGCAGCTAGTTTTTTATAAATATATATATATACTTATATGTTAATAGCCCATTATTCATGTCACCGACCCTACAAATAACTACGAAACGAAAAGTCGAGATTCAAGCGACTGCCTCCAACTTCTCAAGACAAGTGGTCCTCTCTTTGCTGAGTTATGTTCGCCTCTCGTTTTGGTTCCATATAAAATCCAACTAAATAATATTTTCTATCGCCAAAAGAGCCAAACTGTGCTCGGAATAGCAAAGTTCATTATCTCCGTTCAAAACTGGCACGACCACACGTACGTTTAATTTCAAAGTATTAAATTAATCGTAGTGTTGGGAATTGGTCGTTCGTAGTAGTTGGCAACTTTGAAACTTCAAGTCTAGTAAGATGTTCCAAGTAATTACAGCAGTCTAATGGTCAAGTGGTCAGCACTTTAATTGCTTGCTGGTCACTCAGCCGTTGTGCGACTTAAGTGAAAATTTAATTAAAAGATTCTCTCCGCTTTGAATTTTTTTTTTTGAGACCCCGCACCGCATGTATGTGCTTGTGATTTGTAAGTCTGTCTTTAAGTTTTTTTATTTTTTTCTCTAAAATCTATCTCTTTATTGCTTAGAACCGAATCTAAGGTCGAAAATCTAAAATATTTCAAATTATCTATTAATTAGAAACATATTGGAAATTGATTTTTTTATATAAGGAATATTTTTGCTTATAAGATTTTCTTTTTCATGCCATGAAACTTCATTAAAGTACTACGATAAGAGTACTTCATAAGAGTACATGTAATACTACGAGTTAGTTGGCTAATTATACAGACATTGTACTAAGCATAGGGAGATAATGTCGGTCGCTGTATATCAACATTGCAAACAAATTAGTTAGCGAATTACTGGCTGTCTATACAAATAATAGATAGCTGTGTATAATCATTTGCATTATCGACATTCCCCTTCAAATGTTTGAACTGTAATATACATTTTAATCCATACGGATATAGTGGAAGATGATAATTTGGCCACTAAAAATGGTCTATTAAAAAATATAATGAAATAAAGTCGCTGTTTGCTTCCCTGCTTAATACTACTTCTAAATTTTTTTTTTTTAATAATAAAAAGGTGGCAGACAGGCTGGCGGCCCACTTGATGGTAGGTGGTTACCGTCGCCTAAGGACACAAGCAACACCTTGTATATATAGTAAAATCACCCAAACGATTTTGATACAGTTCTCACTAGTAGAAAGAGCGCTAAATGGGGAAAGTTTGTTTATTGTTGAAAATTGCAATAAAAATATCTGTAAATTATGTAATTTATTTGTATGAAACTGGGGGCGGGTCACTATTTCATTATAAACTAGCGACCCGTGCAATTTTGATATATTGTATAAAAATCTTCCCGTTTATTCCTCTTCAACATGTGAAAACCGACTTAAAATCGGCCTCCACATTCTCGAGTTTGTAAAGCTTATACAACCTACTTAACATTGATTTTTCTATGTAAAGAAAGATTAAACTGAAAATCATCATTGTAGGTATTTGCAGTCAATCGACATCAAATTAAATTTTAATGAAAAAGTAATTCAATATAAAGGCCATCGTTTAAAATATTCAAAATTCGAACGTATTATCCATTTTATTTTGTAGGTGTTAAATATAGGTTTCAAATATGTTTTTGATGAAACGTCGTTCAAATAGCGTCTGGCATAAAATTTCCCAAGAAAACAATTCTTCAGGTAAGTTGAGTAGAAGTCTAATGAATGCTCCTTCAAAAGTTGTAAAGTGATTTACATTTCTTAAGGAACTGTTGGATATAAATTACGGAAGAAAGATATTTGCCTTTAGTTGTTTCCCGTTTTACTTTTTGAATCCTTAATGTTTTCCCTTATAGGTTTGTTTTAGACAATGCGCTTTTTTTTTTTTATTATTATGAAAATTATTTAAAAATAGCCCATTCTATATTTAAAAAAATATCCATTTACCAGTTGTGTCCTACACAATCTTTTGCTCGTGCCTTCGCCTGCGTTACAGAACAAAAATTTAACTATCCCACCTATCGAATGTTTTAAGGACTCACAACTTGATAAAATGAAAATTTTCAGTTCAGATAACATGAAGAGATTCTTTTTCAACCACGTTTTTGTGGATTTAGCTTTATGGCACTGAACTGAGTCATACGGAAAAGGCAATTCTAAGTTATTGATCAGGGTGTCTTTATAACAATTTACTATCTTCTGAATATGGATGCGAAGGGCAGAGCACCGTGCCATGGCGGGGCACCGAAGTCGTGTCATAACGTCCCCGTGACCCCGCGTATCTACGGCCAGGGGGCCTAGCCAAGATGTACATTAAAGAAAACGCTCCCTAGCGAACTTTACGAAGCGAACAAAATAAAGCCCGGTGATTGGTTGTTGTAACGCCCACATAAAATTTTGACCAATCACAAAGCTTTGTCCGTAGCGTAGCGTAGCGTTTATGACTGTAGAAAGCACTGCGTTTGCATCTTGGCTAGGGCCCCAGGTATCTATTAGGGTAATTTCCCAACGTTAAATAAAGAAGGGGGGGGGGGGGGGGGGCAGAGGACCATGTGTGGTGGCGAACCTTGTGATATATCTAACATGGTGATGAATAGGTATGGATGATACTCGTATACTTTAAATATGATTAAGTCATCAAACCATCATTGAAATCAGATTATGACTACGTTGTAACATTCAGACCAATTAAGCAGCTTCTCTAGAACTTTGTGCAATATTTTTTACTATGTAATTTCCTGTTATGTCCCTCCCTTCCCCTTCCTTGTTTGTTTGTCATTAGTTATCTTGTATTTATCTAATCGGTACATGCCATCTGAAAGCACCCTTATTCAGTTATACGTACGTATATGTATATATTTTCTCTTATTCATATTATGTTGTATACCAGCCGGTTGAAAAATAAAAATATATATTATAAGCAATACAACGCTTAACCTCGTATTGCTATAACACCTTGGCCAGGCGTTAGTTTTTTATTTTATTTAAGGTAATCTCTTGGAAATAGTACTTTTTTGTGAAATAGTACATTCTTCCTGTATCCCTGACTGTATTAGTAATTTAAAATTGTAATAAATGTATTTCTACGTATTGAATTCATTTTCTAATATGAATATTATTTAACGAGATATCAATACTAATAATAAATCTGTAAGTGTAGGTATTGTATGTATGTATGTATGTTCCTCCATAACTCTGAAACGAATTAACTGATTTTCATGAAACTTGATAGATAAACATTTGGACGTACGGGACATAGGATAGGCTACTTGATATTATTCAACGCGGACGAAGTCGTAGGCACCAGCTAGTAATAAAATATATCTTTAAATTAATTGTCAACTTCAGAAACTGGGAAACACTGGGGAACTGGGAAACTGGGGTATATGAAATGAAATAAGACTGTCAACTGAGAATTTCAAGACTTATTGTTACTAGGGTTGCCATTAAGTACCGCAATTTTCATTTAAATATATAGAATATTATTTTTAATGTGAAGGTTTTCAACCATCAAGTTGACGAATTTGATGGTAAGTAGCTAACGTCTCGTCTATAACAGAAGCGCCGCCACAGGTGTTGCCAATGCAAGTGATCATAGTAGGTTTAAGGATAAGGGATTGGGAAGGTATAAGAAAACTGGGTCTGGCAACCCTAACTTACACGACAGCACACGTGTTGCCTTCACGGTGGTCTTCTGTAAGGTTACTGCCACTAGACGGGTTGCCCAAATTATTGCAAAATGTAGTATTGTACTTGCCAGATCCAGAACAACTTGAAAACTTAATACAACGTTGAAAATTTCATTCATAAAATGGGGCCCAGCCGAGAATCGAACCAGAGGCCCCTGAGATATGGAGCTACAGACGAGACTACCCTAACTTCGAGACTGTTGGTCTAGTAGTTTAGGTATTTGACCTTAACCGCTAGACAATAAATAAAATCAAATAAATAAAGTTCTAATAAAAATTCTTCATTGGTGACATTGATATCTATTGATATATATTTCTTTTTGAAGAACCTTTTGAAACTAGAAACACTAGTCATAGCTTATTCTTGCTCATTAACATACTCGTTTATAAAACCTCATAGTCATAAATTCAAAAACAGCCACAGGCTTTAAAGACTAAGATGGCGCCGGAAAATATTTCTACATTTTCAATGAAATTATTGTTACCCCACCACAGAGCGTAAGAGAATTACCACCGCGAAAGTTAGTTCCCAGTTAACCTTAACTTCAAGTAACTATTGTGAAACGCGTGGAGCGTTTTATTTTATTTATACGCCCTAAGTTTTCTTGCCATTTTCTTCCAAAGTTTTCTTTTTCAGACAAGTACGTTGTGTTCTCTTAGAACTTTCGTACTTGTAAAATATTTTCCTCAGTTACTTCAAGATCTTGTTTTATTTTGTCTTATTCAATCACGTATTATACGCCTTTAGATAAGTATAAGTACGACAAATATATATTGTTATTATGTAGCTTTTAATTCATGTTTAATTCATGTTTGATTTACAGGAAAGTTTTCAGACTTCAATTTAATTAGTAAATTATAGTATCTAATATTCCTATAGTAAGTTTTCAAGTCGCTTTACAATAGACAATGGGTTTTAAGTTTACCGGACTATGTGTATCATGTTTTACTTGGGATTGAAAGACATCAAAGTTGGATATTATTAATAATGGCACAAAATTAAAGATTTATTTTTATTTTTATTTGCACTATAAAAATAATTATGTTTATTGTATTCTATAGGAATATTAAACAGAAAACAAATTTGAAAAATATTGATTATTGTAAAAATGGCAGAAAGATATCTTAAGAGAGTGGAAAGCTTTTAACTTCTGCCGTGGGGCGTGTTATTTTTTTTTTAAATTTGACTTGTAATAACATTTTACTTTGTATACTTAGCATAATCAAAAGAAATACAAATATCTGCCCCATAACTACAGTGGCATTTGTTGCAGGTATAATGTCTTGTTATGTGAAAGTTTGAATGTACTTAGATTAAAAAATTCAACTTTTATAATATGCGTGAATTTATGAACTAATACGTCACAAATTGCTAATATCGTGCAAGCAAGCCATCTGCGAAAGTAGCTCTATTTGCTCCAGTAACTTGAATAGTGTAAACGCACCAAAAGTCTAAAGGAAATAAACGTATAGTCGCGAAATAAAATCCGATCTCAAAGCCGATTACAAGCTTCAATAGTCGCTATGAGTACGTCGCAATTGTAAGAGAAATCGAGCGAAAATCATTACTACTCTTTTAAAGGAAACTGGGTAGTGAAATACGCCTTCGCATGATTAGATAACTTGTAATTTTTGTTTTCGATTTTCTTATTGACGAGAGAAGTAGGTACAGTGAAATATATCCATGGGCCTTGATAAATTTTAATGAAATGTACATGTGGTATAGTATAATAACAACGTTATAATGTAATAACAATATTTTCCATTTAAATTAAAACCAGAATTAGAAATCCGCTCACAACACAGTGATACAACTATGGAAGCTATATAAATAAAAATGAATAGCTAAATGTGTTGGTTGCAAGCGCAAAACTCGAGAACGGCTGGACCAATAATTGGGTTATTTTTTATTTCAAATTGTAAGTCCGAGGAATGTTCTTATGAAGAGAAAAATTGGAAAATGTAAAACCCTATTTTTCATTTTCCACCCAAAGTCCTAGCTGACATTCCAATAGCTTTTGACAGAATGACACCTGTCGGTCGTCAGCTATTGGAATGTCAGCTAGTAAAAAATAGAAACAAAATTAAGAAATAGTTTTAATAGTAGAACAGATGAAAGTCAGTGAGGCAACCAAGTAAGTGTTAAACGAAAGCAAGTAGAAACGAAACTTAAGCCAGTAGAAATGAAACTTAAACACGATTTCTGCAGTGATATGTTGGTTGGAAGACGCAGGGTATCTTGGACATATGTAACTGGACAGGTATTAGAACGTTAAAAAGCTATTCAGAACCGTGCATTATAGTATAAATTTCAACAAACGAACTGCAAACCTTTATACAAAGAAGAAGAAGAAGAAAAAGAAGTCCAACAAATACGCAATAGGCTTGTCCGTTAGAATTGATCCCAATACTTACTTTTTCTCATTCAACAAATTTTGTTTTACTTGATTTTATTGATGTACTAGAAACAAAATTTTAACGATTTACTCAAATGGCGAGCATTGGGCTGACATTGTATTACTTAACAACGCCCAATTGATATGTCGGCAACTAAAATACACAAATTAAAAGTCTGTTTGAAGACTCTATTCCTATGGGCAGTAATGATGAAATTGCATTGCTGCTGACCGGCAGACTGTGCGTGAGGGCAGCCAATGACTCAGTCTGTTTTTAGATTTGGCGCACCTGCAACTTCCGCCTCTCACCTGCTCCTTATTTATCCCATGTTGTCAACGCACGGTAATAGGTTAGGAATTACGCGCATTATGTAAACACGGCCAAAATTTTCAAGGCTACTGGAGTTTTATTTTTCTACAACATCATTGAGTGTCCTATACCAAATTATTATTTAAATTTACATGAAATGTGCTTGAATTTCTGGTTTTCCTATCATCATCATCAACCTGTATCCCTCAACTGCTGGATATACGCCTCTCCTAAGGCTTCCAAGTATTGTCCTCTGCATTTCGCATCCAGGTATTTCCTGCGATGCCTTTTAGGTCGTCTGTCCACCCGGCCGCACAGGTGTCGTATCGACACAGACATGTGACAATGATTAACTGGGCCAGAGAATATAAAATAAATAAAGAAAGGCGCAGTCAGTACACAGTGACTTCGTTTTATAATATGTAAGTATTCGTTATTATGTATATTGATTTTTTATGTAGTTATATGACATTAGTAAAGTGCATGCGATATTCAATGTTGCCCTTATTTCTTTGGTACCCTCATTTTTTGCCATTCGCATTTGACGTATAAAATTGGGAAACCGAAGAAGTACAGTCAAGTAAGTAATGAAGCATCATTTCCTTATATGCCCAAATATCCTAATGGATGGCGTGTATTATTTTGTTAATAGAACACACACATCTTTGTCCTAATTGTTACTTTTAACCCCCTGACGCCCGACGCAAAAACGGGGTGTTATAAGTTTGACGTGTGAGTCTGTGTTTCTGTGTATATATTCTTACTGTGGAACCGTAACTTCTAAACAGATAGGCCGATTTTGATCTGTTTTTTTTTGTAAGCTGACGTGATAGAGATTATTCTTGGCTTTAATTTATGAAGATATGTTCAGGATTTTGAAGAGAATCAGCCCATTTCCTAGTTAACGAAGGGATTTCACTAACTTCCATTGATGTGAAATTTGGTAAAATGTTACTTCGGTGCTATTTCCTTGACATGGTAACCTTGAACTGATGCTGCAGCAATAACTAGTTTGCGAGACAGACACCCAACTCCTCAGCAACTTATACAACTACTTCGTCAGTGGTCCAGCGTGTTTGGACTCATTAGAAAGTCGGAGATTAGTTTATAATTTTAAATATAGTTTGTTCTTATTGAACAATAGGCTTGCGCACAGTCTACTAATAGGGCAATCCGCTCCTAAAGCTTGTCTTGACATACCAAACGCTCTAAATTACATATCACATAAACTCGTAATAATAAACACAATTGCCTAAGTTTGTTTAAAAATCGGTACAGATATATAATAAAATTAACCAAGCAAAAAATTCCATAAAAACGCACAAGGTTTGGTGGTAAGAAATGGTCCTAATGTTCCGTTCCATTTTCAATATTTTTTGCAAAACATAATGAGCGAAACGTAACATGAAGGCTTATAAAAAAGGTAATATATCTTACCTCCTAACTGAAACAGGGCAGCATCTTGTTGGTTCCCACAGTCATACCTATTTTTTCTTCAATGGCGGGCGCACCTGTAAGTAGAAATTTCATTTTAAACGTTCCTTTTTTACATATTTTCAATAGTCTGCATTCGCTTGCTTTCGAGTGAATTTCAACTGTTGTTTTTATAATTGAAAATTTATAAATTTACTTCACCATCACAAGGTGTTTTAATGAAATGGTTGTAGGTTTTTTATAAAAGGATGTGTTTTTTTGAGAAGCAGTAAATGTCCGTTTGGGGTGTTTTAAATTATAAATACTGTAGTGACGTAAAATGTAGAGGAATAGACAGTGCACTCCGTAGTCATAAATTGAGCAGCCCATCTGGCGGCAGCAACCCCAACTAAATGAGACTATAGTGAAAGTATATCAGCACTTGTAAGTACTCTGTGTAAATAATAACTGAGTCCAACCCCCTATTTTCTATCAAGGCCGACATAGCTCTTGCATTGCATCCTTATATAAGTTAAACTTTATACCTATTCCAACTATTATAAATGGGAAAGTGGGTTTCTTTGTTTGTTTGAGGGACAGATGGCGGGAAACGACTTTATTTTATATCTTACTAGTGGCCCGCTCCCGGCTTCGCCCGGGGTGCTTTTTTGCAATCCAGCCGATAAATTACTTTAAACCGCCATCTGTGAGAACCTTATGGAACTCACAGATAAATAATTGCTGTATTGAATAAGTATCAACAGATGGCGCTATGTTAATAATATTATATAATTAAAAAGTAATAATAATAATAAACAAAATGAGATATAAACTATCCTATCTTTTAAGTTGGACCAAATAACAGATACTTATGAAGTTTGATCAAAGTCGGTTCAGTAGTTTCAGAGTTTATCGCGAACATACATCGTGACACGAGATTTTTTATATATAGATAAGATTTTAACCTACTATGTTAAAGATTTATAAAGTTTATACATATAATTATATTTTATAAATAATATTAACCATAAAAAACTAATTTGAATAATGTATGAATGTTAATAGTCCATACTAGTCCATATCCATACTAATATAAATGTGAAAGTAACTCTGTCTGTGTGTCTTTTACGTTTTCACGGCTTAACTACTTAACCGATCATCATGAAATTTTGTAAACATGTTGTGAGGGATACAGAAAAGGATATAGAGTACTTTTTATATAGGAAAAAGTACTGTACCGTGGCACTATAAAAAAATTCAACCTCTGAAAAAATATAATGATTAATAAAGAATGATTATGTACTTTAATAATCATTCTTTAACTACGTGGACATAGTTGCGGGCAAACGCTAGATTCTGCTATTGATTGCTACCCAAGCAAAGCCAAGAGAAATGAGATTGCGGAGCTGACCTTTATCCGTACACCGTACTTAATATTATAAATGCGAAATTTTATGTGGATGTATGGATGTTTGTTACTCTTTCACGCAAAAACTACTGAACCGATCACCATGAAATTTCGCATACACGTTGTCTGGGACAGCAGAAAGGACATAGGGTACCTTTCATCCAGAAAAAAAGGGTCTATTCCCAAGACATCATTTAAAATTAAGGAAACTAACTCCTGGCTAAGTGTAATAGCAATAACGATGTCAGACGATACATTGCTTTATCAACGCGGACGCGTATTTCACGGTGGACAGATTTCACTATAAACTTCATAAATAATATTCAAATGAGACGTATCAACATTAGTAATAAATTAATGTGAATCGCATGTATTTCCAAATGACGTTAGTTTAAGTGATACATTAATTTACATGGGCGGAGGGATTTGACTGAATGCTGCTGTAGACGTCAAGCTCTTCTCATACGGATAGATTAACGAGGTACTTGTGTGGGTGGATAAACTTTGAACTTGGACATAATTTTCAACAATGAATGTAGATTCATAACAAATGAAAGAACATAACATACTATCATCATGAAAATATTATTTAGTAATCATAATATTTTAATTACAACCCTAATAATATGATTTTTGGCGGGTTCAACCGGTGAAGCTGTGTTTTAGTGCTTACTTTCGAATAAGGGTATAATTGTATAGGCATTCTGAATTAGTGTTCTTTTTATTTTAAAATTATTTTTATTCGCATAACGAAAAATTTGTTAGTATTAAATTATTTTTCCTTGTTTTACTGAAAAAAAAAGAAAAGTGTTTTTTTTTTCCAAAAAATACTATAAATATAATTTTTTTATAGTATTTATATATTCATTTGTACTTATAATGAAATATTTTTGCTTGTATTTTATAATTTAAGAGCATTGAATATTCAAATAGAAACATTAATGCTATTTAAGTACATACTCGGACAGACGTTCTATGAAGTCCTATTGGCGACACTTTGCACAGTAGATTCTTTTTTTATTCCAAAATCAAAAGTTCTTAGTTCTAGTGGCGGTATCGTAGATTTGTACAAGTAAGTCTTGTCGCGGTGCTATTTCGCGCCATCGCACCTTAAATGACGGAATTAAGGGTAATTTACGTGATGTATAGGCGTAAATTGTTTGTCATAGCATAAATCATTAACGACTCGCTAGCAAACATTTTATGTTAACATTAACTCTAAATTGTCACTGGAACGTGAGTGTTATGATTTTATTAATATATAATAATTGATGTTGACTGTAATTTATAGAATGGATTCATCTTTTGATAGAATGTCTATTTTTTTAATAGACATGTACCCTTTTACTCATACCTAAAATGTACCCTTTTAGGTATTTGTAAAAAATGGAGGGTAATTTTATTACATACTAGCTATTGCCTGCGGCTTTGTTATTCCAATATGTATACTGTGTGTGTGTATAGTAGCTAAAAAGTTTAATAAAAACCCGTTTATTAATTTCTGCATGAAAACAAACATGAATTAGTATAAAAATGACATGAACTATTTTCATATATAATTATTCAATTAGACCTTCGCGAAGGATTTACGTAAATGATAGCAAGAACTACATAAAAATCTGTTACATAGTATAAGAGCGGACGAACGTACATGTTTCTTTTCAAATATAATATACCTATATTAAAATATATCTAATCAATGTGAAGCATTCTTATGGAAAAGTGGTTAATTATATTCGTTATAAAAATATTCTGTTAACATTTCGCTACTAAATATATGCTACTTATCTATATTTATGTCAAACGAATATAACAGTTCCGAAATAGATCCGTAAGATCGCACCCGGGATAATGTTCTCACGTGTCACTCAAAAAAAAAAATCCTTAAAAAATATTCACAAATCGTCAACCTCATTATCACCAGCACACTTTTCCACATACATTTTTTTTGAAAACACTATTCAAATATGCGTTCGAATCACAAACTTCACGAAACATTTTCATCTCCATCGACATTTCACATTTTAAAATTGGAATCACTATTTTATTCTTTTTAAATGCGCGTACGTATTTTTTAAAATTGTGTCAGGCAAAGAAAACTTTTCGTGAAGTTTCTTTTTTTTTAATGGTAATATTCAAATTGGGGACTTACTGTAGTGCGCGCGCCTATCGATACGTTACTGTCTCTATTCGGCTCACCGGTAAGTATTATTCGTTGGCTGAAATCTAAAAAAAGATGAACACTCATTACAGTGGACCGCCGCCTTTCGTTCTGATACGTCTCTAGCATTTTTATAACACTTTAAATGTGTGACAAATATTCTCACACGTGACTGATATAATTTACTTAAACCTACTGTAGTCGGTAGCGCCCTTGCAGCATCTGTTGCGTTGCTTGTATTATAGGCGACGGTAACCACCTTCCATCAAGTGGTTCGTCAGTCTGTCTGCCGATCATAACATAAAAAAGATTTTGGTTTTTATTTTGATAACAAGATTTTCAAAGGGCCACTAACTGCTATATGTTTTAATTAAATATAAGTAAGTATAGGTATCTAAAATTTAAAAATATTTTATCTTAACTCACTTTATACACAGATTTTACGCAATTTCTTTATAATCACACATTAAGTATATGTAATTATGTGTTTACGTATTTTACTAGGTTACAACGCAAAGTCATCTTTTGTTTTTCTCACGACCTTGTCTTAATGTACGTTAATATGATACGTTAATATTCCAGCGAATATTAACGTATCATATTATAACATATTTTCAAGGTTCGAAATTCATAAAATTTCAATAAAATCAATTGAGTGGTTACGGAGATGAACATCGTGACATGTGAATTTTATATATAAATATTTTATATATAAATAGTGTAGTGTTATTTTGTTACCTATTCAGAAAGAGAGTAAACAGAATAACACATTATAATATCATGCATTCTGTCATCTTAACGTGTATCTATTAAAGGTGACATCGCCCTTAACCCGACCAGGAATAGAATGTGCTACTTGCCAAACGAATTACGTAAACCAAACACTTTTTCTCTCCAGAATTTTCTGCTTTTAGATTTTATAAACACTACGTTTTATTGCCTTTCTTATTTCAGTTGAACAGTGTTAGTATACCCAAATACACAAATTATATATTTATCATTAATTACTGATTCTGTCCCTAAAAAGACTGTGTCCATCTACCATGAGAGCAATAGTAGGCGAGGGAATCTCACCATCTTATAATAAACTAGCGACCTACTCCAGCTTCGCAAGGATGCATTTTTGTGCAAAGAATATACTTAAATCTGCCTCGTTTATCGCTCTTTCCATTAGTAAAAACCGTATCAAAATCCGTTATAAATTGTTTACAAGAAGTAAGCGGAAAACAGGCACAGGCAGACTGTGACTATGTTTTACAATATGTATTGACAAGAATTTGTTCTTCCGAGAAAATGTCCAAAAAGTGTTCATTTATTCATAAGTAGACAAGCGGACAGATTTTCGATGTAACAACCGAAGCTTTGAAATAGACTCAGACGTGCCTAGACTTACTTCCAAAAATTTTATTGTAATTATAATGAACTTGTTTAGAAAAAAAAATTTTTTGTCTAAGCTGTTACATATATAATTAAAACGATGTAACATCGCTAAATTTCCACACCGTTTTGCCTTTCATTAGGTATATACGAAAATTGGAATCGAAAATTGGAACGAAGTCTATTTTTTCATGGAGATGATTTTTATGCTGTCAAACTTGAAGGCACTAATCGAGGGACACAGCTAGTGAAATATAAAATTTATTATTTATTTTATTTTATTTGGGAAAACAAACAATTACACCGTGTATAATAAATATGAAAAAAAAACATGCAAAAATAAAGGTAACATTACAATCAACAACATTTTCCTCTAATTGGTACACTAATTTTATACAGAGAAAGACTTATACTAATAAAAAGAATACACTAAAAAAACAAAAACAAGAAAATTTCTCAACTATATATATTACACAACTAGCTCTTAATAGCTGGTGTATAAATTACATAAAGTATAAAGTTTCAACAAAATAAGTTCATTCAATAAAAGAGTAAAAAACACGGGATAGTCTCATATGGTTTAAAACGCAGATGGTCTATGGTAGCAACTCGTCTAAAAATCATTTAGTCTAATGTTGTTTTTATCAAGACGTCTTAATTGTAATTTGTTTATGTTGTAATTCGTCTAATTTGTAGTTTGTCTAAATATACATATTGCCAAAACTGCAAGTCACCTCATATATTCATCTAAACAAAAAAAAAAAAAAAACAAAACAAAACAATGGTTACGGCAGTAACTCTTATAGTCTAGACAATAGTCTAGAGTTGAGACTATCTGTTTTTTTTTAAAGTATATAGTCCAGTTACTTTAGACATCCTCTGCGAATTTTGGTCTGTCAGTACGAAAATTTGTATACACTTTCGTTTTTATGTTTCAAACATTATGTGAAAAGTCTATAAACCAGACTTTTAAGGAAAAAAAGTTATTCGAGGTCAAATGGCGCGAATTTCGGTTTTTCGCGAATAACTCGTTTTCTATGCTTTTGATCACTTAGATACCCATTACTAAAATTAAAGATCATAAAATTCTCTACAAGTTTACTGTAGATCATTTTTTTCTACGAGCAATAGATTTTGAGATACAGATTTTACAATATCACCTCAAATTTTCGTCTTCTTGTTTTTTTCGATAACTTTTTTTCAACAGCGAATAACTTTTTTTCTAAGCTTTTTAAGCCTATAAGACCTCTATAAAAAAATGTAGAGCGCAAAATTATCTTTAAAAATAGTGTTGGTGTGTATTTTTCTGATCAGCTCTGTTTCAGACACAGCGCGCTGAAAACACCTCTAATTATTCGATTTTTTGACCTTTCAGAGAAAACTTGATTTTTCGTCAATATCTCATTTTCTATGAATTTTTTTGATATAGAGTGACTGGAGGAAGTTAAAGAGCGCAAAATTCTCTCCAATTATGCTTCTACACATTTCTTTCTACGATGAACCGTTATTGAGATATGATTTTTTCATTTTAGATGAAAAATTTCGATTTTTCAGTCATTTTCTAAAATATTTGTTTTTCGTAAATATCTTTTTTTCTGGGCACTCAACGACTTCAAGACCTATTATAAAACTTGTGGAGCGCAAAATTCTCTATAAAAATGATACTTGCAATACTACTTGCAATTTTTTCGAGTTATTGTTTCTGTCGTGAAACCCGTGGAGCGGGACGCTACTAGTCGAACATGCTACAACACAACGTCAACTTTATAATCGAGTGTTTTTCTCGATTACAATTCAAACCTAAAATAGCAATTTTCTATTTTAGGTACTACAGATCTTTTTGTAGATTTCACACATCTGAATCAAAAAACCTAAGTATTCATTTTCATCCTTGGAAGTTGGAATCCTATTGGAATCAGTATCTGAAGAATTTTATTTTTAGGTTCGTTTGACTTAATTTTTCTTCTGACGAAACCAAATATGTTGTTTTATTATAAATTTTAAGAAATTTCAAAACAGTTACTACAATGTCCACAAACTTTATAATTCAACAATACAATTTTATTCATGTAGGAAATCACTAACTTTTGTTTCGTTTATTATCGTTTCAACCAATGACTATTAGTGCTCGGTGGTTTCAACCCTTGACATCTTTTCCTTGTTCTTAAGATTTTTTTTTATATAATATAAAGGTGGCAGACAGGCTGGCGGCTCACTTGATGGTAGGTGGTTACCGTCGCCTAAGAACACAAGCAACACCAAGGGGAGTGCTAGTGCGCTACCTAAATGTTACAAGATGTTACAAACTATACCTGAAAATCAGAATCAGAATTTTAGGTTTTATGAAGATTGAAGAATCATGAATAAGTTATGTATATCATTATCGTCCTTCAATATCCATACAGTTGTACTAAATAAAAAAGATGTACGAATACGTTAATCATGGATAAAATTTATAGATATAACTTATTTATCATTAGATGAACTAGTATAGTTAATCACGAAAATAATAATCGAGAAAAACACTCGATTATAAAGTTGACGTTGTATTGTAGCATGTTCGACTAGCAGCGCCCCGCTCCTCGGGTTTCACGACAGAAACAATAACTCGAAAAAATTATTGCAAGTATCATTTTTATAGGGAATTTTGCGCTCTACAAGTTTTATAATAGGTCTCGAAGTCGTTGAGTGCCCAGAAAAAAAGATATTTACGAAAAACAAATATTTTAGAAAATGACTGAAAAATCGAAATTTTTCATCTAAAATGAAAAAATCATATCTCAATAACGGTTCATCGTAGAAAGAAATGTGTAGAAGCATAATTGGAGAGAATTTTGCGCTCTTTAACTTCCTCCAGTCACTCTATATCAAAAAAAATCAAGATATTGACGAAAAATCAAGTTTTCTCTGAAAGGTCAAAAAATCGAATAATTAGAGGTGTTTTCAGCGCGCTGTGTCTGAAACAGAGCTGATCAGAAAAATACACACCAACACTATTTTTAAAGATAATTTTGCGCTCTACATTTTTTTATAGAGGTCTTATAGGCTTAAAAAGCCTAGAAAAAAAAGTTATTCGCTGTTGAAAAAAAGTTGTCGAAAAAAAACAAAAAGACGAAAATTTGAGGTGAAATTGTAAAATCTGTATCTCAAAATCTATTGCTCGTAGAAAAAAATGATCTACAGTAAACTTGTAGAGAATTTTATGATCTTTAATTTTAGTAATGGGTATCTAAGTGATCAAAAGCATAGAAAACGAGTTATTCGCGAAAAACCGAAATTCGCGCCATTTGACCTCGAATAACTTTTTTTCCTTAAAAGTCTGGTTTATAGACTTTTCACATAATGTTTGAAACATAAAAACGAAAGTGTATACAAATTTTCGTACTGACAGACCAAAATTCGCAGATAGTATGAAATTTGGTCTTATGTGACTGGACTAATAGGAATCCTTACAGTGTACCTAAGTATACTTTTAAAGAGGTACAGTCACGTACAGTGTACCTAAGTATACTTTTAAAGAGTCTATCGAGTAGGCATGGTATGCCTTTGGGTCAGTTTGTTTTTCCTTTAAGGACCTTAAGACATTTAAGGACCTTTTTTCTTGTATAGAAATCACAATAAGTAAAAAAAGCAAATCTAAAATCTTACATACCCTTTCGGATACACGATAATATTTGGAAATACACGACGAACATTACGACCGCGTCATTTATAGATAAGATCTTTAAATTTAGATTATCACTAAACTATTCAAAACTGTTAAAACTGTTTTACTAAATAGAAGCTCATGTAAACTTGTATGGTTTAATATACTTAGATCTAATCACGGAATTAAAGGTCGATTCCACTGTATACGTTAAAAACGTTATTTCTTGTTAAGGAAAAATGTATCTTTCATTTATGTAACAAGCAGTAAAATGGGCTGTTTTATTTGTAAACCTACTTGACCATGACATGACCAGCGTATGACAAGAAACTTAGATAAATAAATAAATATTGCCGCTTTGTCGCTTCGAGTGAAACGAACCCCTTAAGTGGCTCCATCGTCAGATAGGGGTCGCGTTAGATATGCCACATTAACTTTGGATTAACTTTTTGATGAACCATTCATATCTAAATCGTGGAATGATAGATGGTAACCACAATGATGTTGTATGATAGCACTAACGACTGCTGTTGAAGGTTTTGGAGTTTATGATTGACGTGTGAAATTGAAGACCTAACTTATCTATGTTAGAGGACAATGGAAGGCAGAACATAAATCTGAATCTAGAGACACTTTATGTCTAAAGTGATTTACTTTTAAATCACTATAAATAAAGTAGTTTTATTTAGCTATAACTTTGCATATCACTTGCACGTGGATACAAACACTTTTGGTGTATTTTTTAGAGAGAAGTTATGTAAAAAGATTATTAATGGAGGTGTACTGATAAAAAAAAATAATGCAACCGTATACTACTTTTAAAATACTTTTAGTAGATTTTATAACACTAATCTTATTTTACATACATATTCGCAGAGAGAATATTTATATTTTTGTTTGTAATTAATACAAAGCTACATTATCATCGATTAACATAGGATTATACTTTATGAAGTTACGCAGACGAAGTCGCGTGCAACAGCTGGTATTATATTATTACAGTTTATTTTTAATTTTAACACAATTCTTAATGAGCTTAAAAATCAAAAAATAACTTTATTTTTATACCTTATTAAACCTTATATAAAATACCTTTACAAAGGTATATTTAAAAAGGTTCTAATACCTTTTTAAGGGGACGATTTTTCGAACAGTATATCACTGAACTAACCGTCGAAATGTTCAAGAATTAGAAAAAAAAAAAAAACAGTACCAACATTACTCTGTTGACGAAGAAGTGTAAATATGAACTGGATATTATTTAGATAATTTTTATTTTAACTGATTGATTTTATTGACAGTTTATTTTATTAATGTTTTTTAAGTTTGCAATCTCACTTTAAAAAGTAAATGCTATTTTATGTAACATGTCGCTTTTTCTGCATATCCTTATTAATTGTGGTCTTTATCCTATTATGATGTATAATGTATGAGCAACAAACCAACAGTAAACAAACAAGCAAACATCAGTAAACAAACAATATCAGTAGGATTTATAACCCCTTATGTCATAAATAAATATTTTTTTCTATTTCATTATACAATTCCAATTACAAGTAAGGGCGAATAAAACTTAAATTTCCATACATGTAAAGGCAACTACACTTGGAAGAGGGGTAATGTGTTTGCCCACTCATCGCACCGTCTACAAATTGGGTATAGAAAGAACTGTAGAGCGAACAATTTTCAGACACGGTTTATACAAGTAATGGTTCTGGAGAGTTCACAGTTTAAACATGAGAAATTACTTACTTATACATTTTCTCTCTTTCCGGTTTTCAATTGTTTAAATTCACAATGTGTTTTAACTTAAGTAAGGTTACAAGACAAAGGAAACTTCGAGAGGGTGTTAAGAGTTTAAAAGAAGTGACCAAAGTGTCTACATACTCGTATATGCATGTAAATGGTTAAATATAAAATAAATATTAATAGTTATAACAACAACTTAATTAAAAATTCATACTAAATTTAATTATTGTGTTATTAAATATATAAATTTAACATTACAATTCAAAATATTGTAAATAAAGATTTGTTTAATTATATATTTCGTGATAGAAATATGTTAGATCTTATTTATTGATTTCGTTACTAGCTTCACTCTTTTTTCTCTCTTTATGTATAAGCGTACAGACGACCTCATGGTTCACTTTATGTTAGGTACCTTAACGTATTAACACAGGCAACGCCATAGGTGCTATAAGTGCTTTTTCTTTTGAAGTATAAAGTGTAAGTCGTAAGACTCTAGAATAGGAAAATGACATAGAGAGTAGGAATCAAACTTAAGGCAAGAGAGATAAAAATGCAATATAATTGTTAGTGACGTTTATGTCCGTACACGTTAATGCCAACATCGACAACCCGCACAACTATTATACGCACTTACAAAACACGTGGTTATTATAGTAACGACGCGTTGTTGGACAACACTTTTCAATTTGCACAATACTGTAGTGGGGCCAAGTATAGCACTACTTTGATTTTGTTGTCTTTTTATACATCTATGGAAATGTGCTCTAGCATTCCTTACTCACTCACCGAGACACAAATTCATACCTAGATTCAGTGTTTTCAGCGGTTTCGCATATTCTTATTTTATACGTTTGAGCAATCTCCAAACTTCTTGTGAAATTCTTTATCAGAAAAAAGTAGGGATGGCCTACTTTGTTTTCTATCACATTAGGTTTAACCGAACTTCAGCCGTTTAAACTGAATTTCGGCATTCGGCCTAAATCACAAAATTAAACTAGCATTCTTCTAAACATCATTGAGAACATCATTTTCATCAGAATTTGGACTTGTAAATATTGAAATAATTATCTAAAAATATTTAAATTTTTATGAAAGTATTAAATAAATAAAATCTTATACTGGCATTCAAAGTTTACCAAGGGAAGCTTATGGTGCAGAAACACCAAGGATTCCGCATAATCAGACAGGAGTCTGTTACGTTTTTCTTCGTATACATCTCCTGCCTCGGAGAAAAGTGGCTCAGAATATACCGAGCTTCCAGGAGACGATAAAGTAAAAACTCATGTAAGGGAACTTGTTCTTGTTCTTAGCCCACCAGCTATATGGACTTTGGTCCTTAGGCAGCAAAACATCATTCAAATATTTGTCTATTCTAATAACCGAAGTTCGGCCGAAGTTCATTTTCGGTTCAAATCACATTCGGCCCATCCCAAGGAAAAAGTATTGCGTCAGGTTATAAATTACAAATTATTTAGGTTTTTTTAATAATTATTATTTGTGAGAATTGTTAAGGTTACCACTATTTTACGCGAAATTTGTATTGTACTTAAATACAATATTTCCAGTGCATTTTACAGACCATTATTTTTCAAAATAATTCTTAAATCTTAGATTCATTTTTAAATTATATTAATACATACTACTGGGACGCACTTTATTTATACTTTTTCTTTGAATTTTTTTTTTTTTTTTAATGTTCCTAAGTCTATGGTCCCGATCTCGAACGCTCCTTCGGATTCTCAGCCCGTCCTTATTCTGACCGCTCTTGGGGACAATGATTTTTGATGGGTCTTGCGGCTTATATTACCATCAAGTTAAAGACAGAAGTTTTTCACTTGTATAATTATAAAAGTACTTGTGTAGTATAGTTGTTTTCCTAATAATATATTTTTTAATTCAAATTTAGGAATATTAACTAATATTGCGAAATATTTTCAAGAGAGAGCATACGCATCTGCTACTAATGATCTCTGGTATTCACGTTCATAATTGTCATGAATCATCAAGTGGCAGTACTAGTACTACATTATGTCATGATTGAAATGATTTCTAGTGCGAATGAGATGGCTAGTCGACGCTCTTGGCTACTTCAGAACATTCTATTTCCAATTTTAGATGTGTCCGCATTGCAATATGTTTTAAAATCCTAAAATAAAACCTAAGTGGAATTGTAAACAGGTAATAAAAATAAAGCAGGTCAAAATTAGAGGTGATAGCAAGTTTGAGACATGTGGGAGGACCTATTTCTATTTGTTGATCCGGTATGTACTGCTCTAGATTGTGTATTTTCAGTATTTTAGGCCTTCTCTGGCTTGCCCTTTAATATAGACGTAGGTACATAATATCGTATATAATAATCATAAATGTATTAAAAATTATGTGTAGTATAAAATATTTAGAACAACTTAATTATAATATATAAAATCAATTTTAATTAAACTTTAAAGTTTTCAGTTACATGTGTACTTAATTATTACAACTTAATCTCGCATATTAAAGTCAAGAAAACAGCGATTTTAATACATTTATCAGGTTTAAAATTGCACAATTGCGCAAATTTTCCACACTGAGCTTAACTCGTAAAGCCGGTAAACTTCTTTCAAATGACACAGCCTCCAAATTGGGGGATTTGAGCAGAAAAACAAGTTGGTATCTTCAACATAATTAGTCGGGTCGAATGTTGGAATTCTCTTAATTATCCATTGTCTTAATACTTGCAAGTATTATGCCAATTAATGTTGTCAATCTAGACGGGATTGGATAAGAAATACTTAACTAATGAAGGCTGCTTTTACGTAAAAGATTTTTGAGTTGCCTAGCCTGTCTTATTTATTTATTATTTATAATGGGTTCGCTCTTGGTGTGCAGCAAAGTGAGTCCGACGATGGAACGGTTTGACTCAGAAGATGCTGGATAAGATCCAGATTTTTTGGATAAAAGGTATAAATATGAAGAAATATAAGATCTAACTTTCTGTATCCCTGACTACGTGTATGCAAAATTGCATGATGATCGATTAAGGCGTTAAAGAGTAACAAACAAACAAGCAAACTTACATTCACATTTATACTCGTAATATTAGTAATTTTAGTTAAATAATTTTAGATTAATGTTATTCTAACAACGTAGATCGTAGTCGTTCTAAAATAAACCTATAATAATCTCATAAAAAAGTTTGAATAAAATGCTTGTACTTTTTAAAGGTCACACTAGATACAAAAAGTCAGACTCTAAGTACTCCTAGGTTATTTATTATGAAGAATATTACGAGTAATATTTGATGGATTTTTAGTAGCAAAGGTTAACAAATAGAATTCCAAATTCTGAACGCATATCGCACCTACTTGTGTATTCCTAACGAAATGGCAAGGAGGGGACGGCACGCGAGTATAAAATGCAAATTGTGCTGCGCTCTGCGATATTCGCGCGCTTTGCGATTTGTCAATTTTGGAAGAACTACTCTCAGACCAAATAAGAACTATAGACAGAATTTTGCGGACAAGCCTGGATTTAAAGCTTGGATTCGGAGCTCATACTATGTTTTGTTTAGTATTGTATATGGACTGATTGTGTTTGTATTAAGTAAGTGTACCTACCTAATTATAATTTTACATTTTAAAGATGACAAAAAGAATAGTATCCTGAGTTTCTTTCGGGGTTTCTTCTCAGGATCGTCATCTTGGCTTTTTTCCGAAACCATGGTAAATTTAAATTTATTATGACGATCAATAAGAGTTTCTTGAGAAATCTAATTGATAAATAAAAAATTTTATTTTGATTTTGAAAGTGAAGCCGGTTTTATAAACATTATATTATTCGTAGGCCGTTTACTGTGTTGAGATTTTTGTTCGAAACTATAACCTTAATTTTTGTTTATTTTCTTTAGAAATATTGGTTTCCAAGTTTACATACGTTTGAAATGTGATTCCATAGTTCTTTTTATTATTTGAAATCTTATTTTTAGACCCTCTCACTACGCAATTCGGTATTTTCACTAGTAAATGTTTTAATAAGATGAGGCGTAATTTGATTGCATTTGTGTGCGTGTAACCGTGTATGCACGAGTACATGGCCAACACTCCACTTCGCCGTCCACAGGGCTCTATCTTTAGTTTTTATTTTATCTGAGGAACAACTATTAAACTTCGATACACTAGACGTATTCAATATACCACCCAATAAAAGTGTCAACATTTAAGTTTCTGCCACCGGATTTTAGAATATTTAGAAGATCTAACATATGCATTTACGACCCGTCTTTCGATATCTTAAAATTTGACTTTATTTATTTTTTTGTTTATTTATCAAACAAGAAATAAAAACTTAAAATTTAACGTAATCCTATAAAACAGCACAACAGTTGACTTAAGGTCTTAGTAATCTAAGTAATCTGAATATCATATACCAAGTAAATTTTATTAGTGCTTATACTTCATCAAAAAATTTTATAATGCAGAAAAATCAATGAAAGATTTAAAAAAAAATATTCAATGTTTATTGATCACAACAAAACTTATTATCAAAAAACATTGATCATAAGTTTTTAACTCGTAGGGC
The DNA here is from genome assembly GCA_936446665.2 of Synanthedon andrenaeformis. Classification (NCBI taxonomy): domain Eukaryota; kingdom Metazoa; phylum Arthropoda; class Insecta; order Lepidoptera; family Sesiidae; genus Synanthedon; species Synanthedon andrenaeformis. The sequence goes on along the minus strand of OW387790.2, from coordinate 1,344,845 downwards.
TTATGATAAAAAGTGATGGAGCCAATACGGTAAAATACACTGAGTTCAAATAAACGTAGACGCTAAAATAAGTTAATTATTAAGGTGAGGAAAATATTCGATAGAAGAAATCCTGATAAAAATGTGCTTTTAAAACCGTAATGACTAAAGTGCTCCGCTTCCAAGCCGTGTTTTCAGCAAAAAACTGAGTTTCTTTTTTAAATTTCAACATTTCATTTCGTGAAATTTTTTACACTACGAAATCTGTACACGGTGAAAGGTTTGCGGGTTTTATAATGGATTATTTTATAATTAATTTCAACTGCATTTTGAAAATGCACCTATTTAATTACTATTGCATTATTTTTTTACAATATTAGTATTACAATTTTTTTTAAACTATAAATAAGATACTATATAATAATAATAATTTATTTATTATCAGACAAATTAGTCCATATGGAGTAAATAACATAAAAATTAACATAAATTAAACTAAATATACTAAACTTAACTATTATATTTTTAATTAAAAATAATTACTATACCTTAACATTCAGCGCCTAAAATGTAGGTTAATGTATCGGCCAAAGACCGCTATTCTGTCCGCTATCATCTTCAGGATTTCATTGGAACTCCTTCGCAATCTGCACACAATGGATGCACTTCTTTTTCGCATAATGGCGTAGAAAACATCTACACCAGCATTCGCAAACATTGCAGATGCGCTACAGAAATGTGGGAGTTTTATGAGAATCCTGAAGGTGTTATTATATTGGACCCTTAATACCCTTACCCCTCATTGTAGGTGCTCTGTATAAAATTAGTCCATAGTGCACATCGCTGCTTAAATTCAAAAGTACCACAAATCAAAATTACTCTTTTTTACAGGAGAGCTAATCGAAAAAAAAATAATTTTTTGTCTATTTATTTCTTATTAGATATATATCAAATATATGCATATTATACATCGTTAGAAGCGTATTTTTAAGTAGCATTAAATGTTTTAAGTACTTTTATAATAAACTGAAAACTAGAGGAGATATAAGCATATAAGTTACTCTTGAATATAAGAAAAATTATCAAAATATACTAAATATGGAATAAAACAACCATAAGTCTTTTTGCAACATACTATATGAAGGATTGTGATAGTATTTTTGCAATAAAAACATTTTTAGAATTTTTTGATTTGTGTCACTTTTGAATTTAAACAGCGACATGTGTAGAAACCCTGGTATATATCTTACCTATTTCCATAAATTATTTTAAATTACAAGGCATTTTTAAAACAGGTTTGGTCTTTGGAAAGTTTCCTAGAATTCTGGCATGCAGCCAGAACGAGGCTAATTTAAATTAAATTTAAAACTGTTATTTTTTATTAAGTTGAATGTTTTTTTTTCTTTAAAATTTTTTCACTGTTCAAAGAAATTGCGTTTAATTTAATTACAATTAAAAAAATGTCATAAATTTTTAAATTTGTATGCGTAACGTGAGAATAATAAAAATTAAAATTATTTCATTTTCAAAGTTGAGTCCCATTCAAAAATATAAAAATCCACATATACATTCAAAAAGGTAACGAAAACAGAACCTGGTCGAAAGTTAAAAATTTCTGCTCAAACTTAAATGACCCTCGAACTTGTTTTACCGGTATCACGCATCACATCACCGACGTGAATTTACGTTGCAAATTTAGCGTCATTGAAAACAAACTTTTTCAAAACATTATAAATGTTTTCAACGATTTTTTTTTTCGCAAAATCCCTTTCTAGACTGTTGCTTCATTCTAACCTAGCTTTTTAGCAAATATGAATAAATATTTTTACAGATTCTATATACATGTATCTATGTATGTATCTATATAAGGTCGTCTATATTGGAGTCTATATTGGATAGGCAGATCATGGCCTTTTAGAAAAACACTATTTGGCTCTATCACCGTTTTGATATGTTAACCTTTTTTTGAATTCTTAAAAGTCCCTACCTTTTGTCACCTATTTGCGTTACAAAGCCTTATTTTTAAGGAAATTTTTCATACTAATTTTTGTTTACTGTTCTCAACGATTATTTTTTAATCTTAAATCAGATTTTTACATTGTCCTATGGTATTTGTAAAGTGAGTTTTTCACAAATAAATATACCACTTTCGTTTACTAAAATTATCATAAGTGTATGGAAAACGATAATTCAATATTTAATTTATATTTATTAATGAAAATTATTAAATTTGTGCATATGTATAATATATATTTATATGGCGACTTAATTAGCTTTTTAATAATATTGCTTTTTAATAGTGCGAGAGATTAGCGAACAATGTACAACATTTTTCATTGTTAAGATTTCGCATATGAGATAGTAAAGTTATTCTTTATCTAACTACTTAAAGGAAACTAAGATAGCTTTATGTGAACATGAATACAATAAAATAACGTGCTTCCATATCCCTTATATTATAACTTCATATTCTTGCATTAATTGCATCCGTGCGAAGCTGGGATCGAATGATCTGGAAATTATACACTCAAACGTTCCTTGTTTCGCTCTTTTCATTAAGGAAAAATGTATAAAAATCCGATAGTTGGTTTAGAAGAAATTCTGTCTGTTTCAGACAGAACTATCATCTACTTCAGCCTTCAAACCTGCAAGGAGAACATTCTCTTAAAATAAAAACTCATGCACAAATAGTTTCAGTAGTTAATTATTTAGGAAGTTGGTTTCTTTCATAAAACTTTCGTTCAATGTTCACAGTTGTCGTTGCTGGAGTTCTGTGGACTTCCGCTTTCATCTAAGTTGAACACGTGACTCTTTCAAACCTTATTTTAATCCGGTCGTACCCGGCGGATGCAACAAAGTTTTTTGAAACTCAATTTGTATTTCTCTAACAAGTTCGTTATCTCATCCTTACTTCTCTTTCTTTATTTATTTTATATTCTACAGCCTACTTGAGGTTGTGATGCGTCTTTGTCAAAGATGCCAAAATGTGCCAAAGATGAATCATATTTTGGCAGTAGGCAACAAAATTGTATTTCAATTCTATTTGGAAGAAGAGAAACTCATTTAGTGTAAACGAACACCAAGTAAACACAAAAATCAATTTCCAGATATATCTACATATTATAAAATTAAAATAAAATCGCTGTCTGTCTGTTTCTCTCGTAACTTACTCTATACTATACCACGTATTATGTAGTCATAATAATAAAATATAATATACGAGTTATAACTGAGGAAAATTTGTGTATATAATTTGCAGAAAAAAAAATTGCATCAGTGCGAAGCCGGGGGCGGATCGCTAGTAAAATATTTAATTAGGTAAAATATAATATTAATTATAATTATTGTATTTGATAATTGCAAGTTAAATGCACGAAATTGTGCAAAATAAAAATAACAACCGTAATTTCATTAAAGTTATAAAAATTAAGGATCGTGATATTTTAATATTGAGGTTCGTCCGTCGATCATTTTCACAATTGGTGCTGTTTTATTGTCAATAAAATTGACCGTACATCAATTTCCACTTCATAATAATCCAATATAAAAGCGGAAAATCAACTAACGACCGATAAATATTTTGACGGTAAATTATGAAGGTTCGCGGCGAGCTTAAATTTATTATTTTTCAATACTGATTTTTATTTTAAAGTTAATTTTTAAGTCAAATTAGTATGAACTGTGCATTAAGTACGACTTTGTATTTGATCACGGCTAATCGTGATCTGTATCTATAACTAAGTATACATAATTTAAATGATAGCAATGCTTTGATCAAAATTCTATAGTTTTTTTAAAATATATATAGATGTAAATATTTTATCAATAATTATAGCGACCTACCTTGGGTACCTACTTTGCCCTAATCAAACTTTTATAATATATACCAAAAAAATTCAATAAGTTAGTAAAAATTTCAATAAAAAATCATTTCATAAAATAAACCTATAATAATAAAATCGCATAAATAATAAAGTCATTATAGCTGACGATATTCATTATTACATGAACAGTTTGACAGTTTTGCCGGACACTTGCTTTATCGACTACCGGAGAACAGGATACAATCTTCAAAGGATGGATTAATATGCAAATCTAAGGCTCGCATAACTAATAGCTATTTAGTAAACCGTATGGGCCTCATGGCATATGCACAGTATCAATACAACAATGCAAACAGTAAGTAAACTGGAAAAGTTAAAAAAAAAACTAATTACTGGAGTCTGTCTCAAAAGTCAACCGACGCGGCGTTAAGCGTGAAACAACGTAACCAGACGTAAGTGGCAATACTTTTGTAAATTGTTAAAGTGAATTCATTAAATTCATTTCTTAACCATGTCAATGAAAAGGAAAATATTGTCTAGTGCAACCAGAAGACTTGTAGTTAATGTGATACGTTTTCTTTAAGTGAAAAGTACTGTACAGCGCCCTCGCACGCTACCTTGCGTCGGTTAACTTTTGAGACATATTCTATTCAATTTCTGTTTCACCTCTAAGGTTTAACCTCCTCAATATCAAAAGAGAATACTTATTATAAGCATTCATAGATGATTGTAGGAAAGGGAAAGGAGATCCAACTTCCTTGTCATCGATATCTAAGTGCGTTAATGAGTACAATTGACAAAATTTTAAATTAAGTATGGAAAACAATTACTTTTAATAAAATTAGCCATCATTTATACTTAATGCAAAATTATAATTATTGTATAGTAAAGCCAAGGAGACAACGCAAACATTGTAAACAAACCCGTCCCTCTGTCTTTTTCCCTCACACGAAGAGGCCGGCGCTATCTGTTTCATGGTATAGGAAGCCATATTGACAACCCTTGAAAGTTTGTTTGCATTCTTTGCGTTGCCTCGTTGGCCTTGCTTTATATAGTATTTATTAGTAAAAAAATAAATTTATACTTTGTTGTCTAGTAACATAAAATAATTTAGACTAAATCATGGCCCAATTCAAGAAAACAATTAAAGATTAAGGTCTGATCTTGCTTTTTTAATGTGCATTAAAGAAACTCTAGGTACTGTTTGTTAACTATGTTTGTTAACTATGTTTGTTAACTATTAGCAATGATACGAGTCCCATGTATCAAGTATAAGAAATTTATGCAAATTGACAATAATTGTGCTGACTACAGTGAAAGCTATATCTCCCTTTGGGACGGCATTCTGAATATTAATTTTCAATTTTAAATATTAAAACGTAACAGTATCGGACAGGATATTATTATGTCGTTTGGGAATTTATCGAAGTCGATACCTCGAGACTTCTATATAACATAACAACATATATGGTAGAATAGCAAGTTTGGCAGTAGTAACCATCTCCTTACAGAAGACAATCGTGGAAGAAAATTACGTCAAAATAATTACCATAATATCTCTTAAACTTCGATTTGCTTACTTGTGTTTTTAAAGGAATAGAACACGTTAAGATATCAGAACCGCAAGGATTTCACTTATTATTTAACTTTTACCCGAAACAACATAATTATTATATATGCGCCTTGAAACATTTATTAATTTTTTAAAAAAATTGTCAGGCTTTGAATTTTTTTTAGATGACTCCCGGAAACAGTTCTTTTTTTTGGATGAAATGTATCCTATAATATATCTGGTAACCCTGACATGGTATTTATCCTATTTATCATATAATATAATTCATTTATATGAAATAGGTTCCCTATTTCATGGTAATCGATAAAGTAAGTTATCAATTTTCGGATATTTTCGGTTTTATACAAAGAGCATTACATTTTCATCTATAAAACACAAATTGGTAATATATGTATATGTAGGTTATATAGGTAAAGTATGTGTACATAGATATATAGTTTACCAATTTTTGTTTTACAGATAAAATTATTATTTCTACATAATTCTGTTTTGCGTTGATATGTATCTCGTGTGATATGAGACGACTGTGTCGCGGACGATACACAACACAACTGAATACACAGACAGTTATTTACATATAAAATTGAATTTCGAATGTTTGTGCACACGAATACACAGATTCTGCAAGAGCAGATACAATTAGTAGCTTCCTACATGTAGGTCGAGGTTCGTAAACATTGCATTTTTTATGTATCTACTAGCTGGTGCTCACGACTTCGTCCACGTTGAAAAATATTAAGTAGCCTATCCTGTGGCCCGTACATCCAAATGTTTATCTACCAAGTTTCCTGAAAATCAGTTAATTCGTTTCAGTTATGGAGGAACATACATACACACAGAAAAAAATTCTAAAAATCGTAAATTTAGTTTCAGTATCATGTATAGAGCCTATAAACACGATATCTCTGAAAACAAAGTAACTTACTCCATGACCGACCCTTACAGATTTATTATTAGTATTGATCACCTGGATAGACGGCCAAACTTATCCAAAATCAAAACTATGCCTTTACTTATTATTTATTTATTTATTTGTACGTATATTATTATATCTTATAAGATAAGTATATCTTAAAAGCACATTGGTAAAATTGAAAATGGTGGAAGAAGGTGAAATGACTTCTTTTTAATAAATAAATCAAAAGCTATATATTAAAAACTAAACATACTTAAAAAAAAAAACAGAAAAGAGCCATGTAAATATTTAATGAAACATCGGCATCCCGAGATAGATGTAGGAAATCGCATTTGCAATTGCGGATATATGTTATCTTACTTTAACGATAAAAAATATATACGTATACAGACATAGATACAAAAGTCAAGGTTTAAAAAATAATAAATCAGGTCCACCTAAAAGCAGATCGTTGGCAATTTAATTCATTTAGTAAAGTGAAAATAAACGCGCCACTAACTGAATAATGCATCGACATCCAGATGTACAATTTGTATTCGTAAGGCCGGGTGTCTACTTGCTTTATTGTTATGGTGTCCACTCTTCTTATTCTATTTCGTTTTTGGGACTAAAAGAATAAAATATATTTCTGTATGTATCTGTGAAGTAGGGAATAATAAATAAAAAAATATTATATTATGAGGAATTCATAAAACCGATGTTTTAGAATATCTAGTAATAAAAAAAAATATTCAGATGAATCTTCTCTTATAAATCTAATCTATCTATATGCTATCTTATAAAAAAAATACATGTCAGTCGTTGGACTGCAAAGTGAAAACTAGGCCGTATACAGAGCTGTCAATTTCGGTTACGTAACGTAACATGACACTGTCGCGAGTTCAATGATTCAACGTGCCTAAAGAAGTTTTTACTTCAAAAAAAATACCTATAAGGTATTTTATTACTACAAGCTTTTATTTAACTTGCAATCTATATGTATGTTTGTCCGAGTGGAATCTTGCAACTGAATTTTAAATCAGTTATCTTTAACCGATTGAGCTTAAATTTGGAATACGCTTATTTGGATGACAATGCATGCTTAGCTATGTGACGTCATTCTAATTCCAATATGGCGGATTATACAAGATGGCGGACTAGTTATTTTTTCTGCACTACCACAGTATGGGTATCAAATAAAAGGGCTTGCTGCGGAGAACACGGAGACGTTATATTAAACGTCACATTAAATCCAAAATATGGGGGACCATCCAAGATGTATACTATATAAATCCAATATGGCGGGACCTCCAAGATGGCGGACAATATTATGCATTATTACTTCGATATGGGTATCAAATGATAGAGGCTCAGAAGATCACGAATAATACTGAGAAGAATACGAAAAATAATAAAACATTACAAAATGTAATTTTTTCAGAAATGGTAAATGCCGGGTTTTTCTGAAGTCATTAATTAACAGCATTTAAGCGAAATGCACAGACTTAGAAACATTCCCAATCATAACTAAAAAATAAAAAAATAATTAATGGTAAAAAAAAACTTTAAAAACAAGCTATTATTTAAGTGCCCTAAAAAGAAGTAAATAAACTTTAAATTAAATCAAACCAATCAATTTATCAACATCAACATGTATTACACAACTTATTAAATGATAAAATAAAAACTTGTCGCGAGATTTACCTGTGTACTAACTAGTCTTGCTTGAGTAATTAATATAAGTAATTCCATGAAAGAAAATGTTTTCTATAAACTATGCAAAGCTTGTTTTATAAAGTTTTTTTTACCATTAATTTATTATGAAAAAGAAAACCCAGCTCAAAGTGATTAAATAGGGCAACCAAGAAGTCTACTGTTTATTGAACTACAAAGCATTTGCCAGCCATTTTTTGTTTTTATTCTTTTATACTCATTAACACTACGACGTGTAAATATTGTTTTAAGTATTAACTCTTGAGTTAAGTGATGATTTTGTTAGGAGTGATCACTTAACCCCCAGAATTGCTGTACAATTTATAACCATAGAATACACAACAATAGAGAGAGAGAGAGTTCACATAAAAAGTGCTTAAGTACATAAAACAAGGTCATTATAGCGGAAAGGATACTCTTTCTAACCTTAATATTTTCTTCACACACCACAAATAAACATAATAATAAATACGTATTTAAATAAATAAAGATTTCTTTCCACGACCCTTGGAAAATGTATCCACATTACAAAGGATTTTCAGTGAAACATCTTCTAAAAGTAATATGTTGCGATTAATGAAATTTTCTTGTTGGATAAATTTTTTAGTACATTTTTGCAAAAGTGTTTGCTTTGCTTTTGAATATTAAACTACTTCTCTCATCTAAGAAATAAATTCAGCTCTACTAAATATTCAAAATGCACACATTCAATATTTTCTGCTGAACTGATGCTGAACGGATTTTAACGAAATTTGGCACACAGATAGATAAAATTAACATATAATATGTAGGACACTTTTTATCCTAGAAAAATATTAGGTTCCCTAGGGATCGTTTAAAATATAAGAAAATCGGGCGGCAGCGCCACTGTCTTTACAGCGATAAAGATGTCAGGCGTTTTATATACTCATATATTTTCTTATTTTTCAACGCGAAGTCGCGGGCACCATCTAGTAGGTACTTTTATATCAAAAAAAAAACCTTATCTACGGTTCTTACTTTTATACTAGTAAAAGGCTCGGTTTGTGAGCGTTAACCGTGATCCCGGTGGATTTAGTACAAATTATCCTCTCGTAGTATCCGCTACACTCTGGGTCGCGCTACGTGCTCCACTGAACAACTTCTGTTCTACTTTACTGTTCAAATCGACCGTTTAAACCTTACTGGATTCCTTTTGTATCTATTCAATATAACATTTGCGTTTATTCCGACAAAATCACTTACTCTTTCTCTTGTTTAAAGGCTTTACTTTACTGTATTGTATTGGTCTATATATCTATTTCTAACTATATGTAGGGGAGAGGGGGGCACATTTGAACATTTATTGAATACTAGCTGGTGCCCACGACTACGTCCGCGTTGAAAAATATTAAGTAGCCTATCCTGTGTCCCGTACGTCCAAATGTTTATCTACCAAGTTTCAAAAATCAGTTAATTCGTTTCAGAGTTATGGAGGAATACATACATACATACAGATTTTTTTTAAATCGTCAATTTAGTTTCAGTATCATGTATAGAGCCTATAAACACGATATCTCTGAAAACAAAGTAACTTACTCCATGACCAACCCTTACAGATTTATTATTAGTATTGATTGCGTATATCTAAGAATTCTTTTTATTTTGACCGCTTAAGGTGTTGCAAACTTATCTTTAACCCAACCACTATGCGATAAAATGGCTGAAAAAAATGTTGAAATCTGCTTAAATCGGGACGGGGCAGATTTGAACTATCATTAAATAAATAAAATTAAGAAAGTTTTACAATATTTTTTCTTATTTTTAATAATTATGAACATTTTTCACAATGAAATATTATCAGGAACAATTGAGATCAAGTTTAAAATTCAAATTAAGCTATAAAAACATAAAACACTATCTAATCTTGCTTTATTGTGACTTATAAGCTGGAAAACCATTCCTATATGAGTTTGTCAGATCCTTACACATTTATTTCAAATACTTTGGAATTAATACCCAAAAATAAAATAACCTCATGTGATGGCAAGTGGCAAGTGAAAGTGAGTGCTGACTACACAAAAAAAAATATTTCTACTAAAATTTTAATTTAAATTAGTTCATAATCACATTTATTCAAAACTGCCCCTGTTCAAAGCTGACTCCTCCCCTATATCTATATCTCTCAAATTATTATAAAATAAATTCGCTATCCGTTATTTTTTTTTAGTATATGTACTGCTGAAGCAAGTACAAATACTAAAAAAAAATAAAGTAAGTGGATACCCGGCCTTACGAATACAAAAAAAAACCCAGTGATACTGGTTCTCTAGCAGACCAGAAATAGCCACTAAGAAGATAATAATAATAATAATCCGTTATTTTCTGTCTCTACGCTTACTACTTCTAAAGCAACCTACGGATTTCGATTCGGTTTCCACTAATGGTTTTACAATGAACGGCAAGAGTAGGGACGTCCATTCACAAGATGGACTAAGAGCCTAATAAGGGCCGCAGGTCGACGCTGGCTGCTTCTGACCGTTCCTATTGTGGAGGCTTATATCCAGCAGCAGACTTCCTTCGGCTGAGATGATGATGATATAATTTATTTAAGTGCAGTCAACAAAACGCAATTTTTTGCAAGATTCTGTTTGAAGCCCACTTAAGAGCAAAAATTTCGTTGCATTTTTAGATTCTTCAATCAGTATACATACATAGCTCTCTGTAATAGAGAAACCGTAAAAATCACGAGTATATGCAAATTAAAATGAACTTTATTGCAATTCCATAAAGATTATTTCTAAAACTTTTTCAGTGCATATCACTGCTGCCTAGTTAATTAGACCAATGAGGATGTCGTGTCGACGTATGCAAATTGTATGATAGATTGCGGGAAATTGTGGTTTGCGGACAGTTCAATATCTAACTAGTCTGACCTGATTAATGAGTATATATATTAAATTCATACTTATGTAGGTATATTCAATCGAATACCGTTGTTACGGGCACGCTATAGTATTATAATTTTTTTGTTTAAATTACAAATAACTTACTAAGTATGAAATAATAAGTACAACGCGAGAAAACCTGCTTGTCTGAAAACTCTAAAGTTAAAAACCTAATGCTGGCTAAAACTTCTGTTAATCAATAGTCTACTCGTATAGAGAAGTCATTTGTCTCAAAATCTAAAGTTATATACACAGTGTCCCAGAAATCAACGCCAAGCGGGCACGGGGCGATAGGCTAGGTTATATCAGCTCTGGAAAAAATAGAAAAAAAAAATTCTGGTCACTTGGTTAAGAAATAATAGAGAGGCATTTGAATGTGGGGAAAATCGCCACCCTGGACGACAAATTAGTGTACTAGTGTAAAACCAAATAATTAAATTTCAAACGGTATATGGCATATTGTCTCATGTTTAGAAAAGTTAGCAAATCTAACAAATTTTGTTTAAAAATGTTCTCCCAATAAATCAAAATACAAAGTAGATACAAAGATGATAAATCACCTTGCGCTTGAAGCTCATCTAAAAAATTAACATTGTGATGTAGTGAAAAATATACAGATAAAAAAAAATATATTTATGAAATATATTTTTATAATTTTATCTAATAAAACATTATATTTATTAATAATGTTTAATTGTTATGCCACATAGATATAACTATTGACAATTAGAATTAATCCTAAATTAATTGATATCACAAAATGACAAAAATTTGAGCCCACCCTGACGCCATTTGTCCTAACATTGCACAATTTTTTTTTCTGTAAAGGTTTGTAGATAGGCTGACGATCTACTTAATATTTAGGTTGTTACTGTAGCCAACAAGAAAGAAAAGCAACGCCATAGGGTGTTTCAAATGCACTGTCGATATAAGTATTTATATCGGACTAGCTGGTGCTCACGACTTCGTCCGCGTTGAAAAATATATTACGTAGCCTATCTTGTGTCCCGTACGTCCAAATGTTTATCTACCAAGTTTCATGAAAATCAGTTAATTCGTTTCAGAGTTATGGAGGTACACATACATACAGAAAAAAAAATCTAAAAATCCCCAATTTAGTTTCAGTATCATGTATAGAGCCTATAAACACAATATCTCTGAAAACAAAGTAGCTTACTCCATGACCGACCTTACAGATTTATTATTAGTATTGATGATGATTATCTAAAAATTAAAATTAAAATTAAAAATATGTGAGCAATAAATGTTTCAACATCTAAGAAAAAGGGACGCGGTCGAATTCGCTGACAAAAGGTAGTATATACATTATTACCCGTATGTACATGAAACTGAATGACATAATAAAGAAGCTGAATTACTTAGTAATAACTTGTTACAAATCTCAAGTATATATTTTGACGCACGCAGTCATGACTCTTGCCACAAACTTTTCCCGTTACGATAAGCTGTCAGAAAGTTGTGCCAGAAATTGCAGAGATATGCAAGCTTCCTCCAAAGTAAATAAAAAGCTTAATAAATATTAATTAAATTTAAGTTATTCACTTACTTGTTAACTTGCAAATTGTAATGTTGAATGACATTTCATAAAGGCAGGATAATAAATAAGTTACGACATAATTTTTTCGTGAGTGTTGCCATGAACCATCAAACATCTTGAGGATAATCCATCTCGTATAACTCATCACAACGGGAAAAACGTTGGAAAAACCGACATGGACCGGAGGGTGGTAGGTAATAAATAACTTGACGATAAACCATGGAAAATGTCAAGGGGGAAAAGATGAATGGAACCGTACCTTTGATGGGGAATCCGTTCAGTAAATTAATAAGGGTTAGCAAGTTGACGCTTTGTTTCCAATTTACACTTGATACAATTCTTCGCTGACATTTAGTAGCTTGGAAAACTCGGCATTAGGACTTATCTTACTGCTGTTTTATTATATATGTACATAATTTCCTCTGCATGTTAAGAGTATTATTACGTTACTAGCTGGTGCCCACTACTTCGTCCGCGTTGAAAAATATTAAGTAGCCTATCCTGTGTCCCGTACGTCCAAATGTTTATCTACCAAGTTTCATGAAAATCAGTTAATTCGTTTCAGAGTTATGAAGGAACATACATACATACAGAAAAAAATTCTAAAAATCGTCAATTTAGTTTCAATATCATGTATAGAGCCTATAAACACGATATCTCTGAAAACAAAGTAACTTACTCCATGACCGACCCTTACAGATTTATTATTAGTATTGATAATCATGATAATATTCACATCGATGATAACGTATTATCTAATACATTTTATTTTTCGAGCACAATAAAACTTTCCATGAATTTTAATATTCCAGTACATGCGCGGATATAAAAATCCACCCTAATATATTAACCCTGTTTCACCGGTATATCGCTCCCCATAAATTGTTCCAACCCCCAATATTTTTAGGCAGCATTAGCATGCGTGCCTCGGCTTCACACGGATATAACTCAGTTTTAACATCCCGGACGTGACGTCACGGGGCCCACCGCATGTATCACCTGTTGAAATATTTACGTGACATTAACGCGGGTAGTTTAAACAGAGAATTAAATTTTGAGAGAACACCCAATAGGCTAGTTGACAAAATTTGGAAATTTGTTTAAAACTGTAGCTTAGCATCTATTTCACCCCAAAAATATATTATTTTAAGAAAAATAGGTCTTTTACATTAGTATTTTGAGTTTTTAGAAATGAACTTGAAATTGACCGCGAAAAAGGCCAAGACTGTCATGGCGTCTTGAATGACGTCACACCTCGCGAAACAGTCGTGTTTGTTTATGACAGTCAATTGTGTCAATGACAACTACAACATGGCGTTTTGCGAGGTGTGACGTCACGCTTCCATGCGCTTCTCTGATCGGTGTTTAATGTCACGTGATTAAACGCCTCATTTTATCGATTTTATTTTCAAAAATATTATTAATCTTTTATTATTTTAATAGAAAAGTTGTTTTTTTGTTTACTAATTATCATGGTTAATTATTAGAAACTCTAAGCCATCCGATTTATTCTTAGTGGAAACAAGCCTATTCAAATGCGCGCAGCATTGAGCGGGTAACTTAAAGCGCTTGGGGTCTTCTACACTTGCGCCGGATACCGGAATTAGTATAGATATATGTATATGTTTTGAATGAAAATATTGATTGATTTAAATATTATGCTATGTTGTGTTTATAGGAAGATCTGTTGGAGACTATATCATGGAGCATAATCTATGGTTTCAGTAAAGTCCTTTACTTTAATGTTTTTTCCAAACAAGCAAGTAACTCCGATTGTCATACTTATATCTTGAACAATTAATTGTTTCACTGAATAAATAATAAGCCCCAAGTTCTTGCATATGATTTATAAATATCTATTAACGCATCAGCTATGTGACAGGACAGCTTGCTAGATTACAAATCAAATTTGTTCAATAATTGTTCAAGATAAGTATGACAATCGGAGTTACTAGCTTGTTAGGAAAAATCACTATAGTAACGGACTTTTCTGAAACCATAGATTTATGCTCCGTGATGTAGACTCCAACGGATCTCCTCCATATATATATATATATAAAAAAAAAAATTATTTTTCACAATGTCAAAGTGTAAGAAAGCCATTCGTCCAATAGTTGTAAGTCGTGAAGAATAGAGATATTACAAAATTCGCAAACGCAATAGAACTTCAGCACGTAAATGTATGTACAAGTACCCAAAACTAGTTGAGGATAAATGCGGTCGTTCCAAAAACTGAAACAGAATATAAAGCCACATAATCCTAGTCGATTTAACTTTAAGGGACACACTAACTTCCGCGTCCCAGTCTCGATTTATAAGGGTCCTCGCATTAGGTGTTTGTTTAGTTTTATTAACTGTAGTTAGAAAGTTGTACAATTGCTCGGTGATTCATTGAAGTGCCTATGCTATGCCTATAGGAACTCTAGAATTAGGAAGTAATACAGATACTAACGAGGACACCCATAGAATTAGTGGTTGAGAATGGGTTGGTACACCCAGTTAATGCTACGGGTTAGCTTACGATGATAGTGTATACTGAGTTAGCTTGTATAGGTATCACCGATTGTCACTTAAATCGATGAACAAATTAAGTGATAGTTTTATCGAAGATATTAAAAGCAAAAAAAAAAAAATAGGAAATAGAGAGCATGTCTGGTTTTCACGTCTTATAATTCTCAAAAATCACTTTTCCCTTATAGGTCCACGAATAAAAGATATTTCTCAAGATATTTTCTAAAGAAACGAATACGAGGTCTTTTGTATAATGCGTGTCGCGTCACATGGCGTTAGATGGTCCATTACAAAGGTCGAGAGGGTTCCGCACAGATTGAGTCCAATCTCTGAATGGCCTTTCCCAGATTTTATATTCCTTAAGATTCACTCGGAACAAAGACTAAAATACACCTTCTTGGTAGAATAATGAGGATGCCAACTTAAATTTGCAAGTTCCAAATTTTATTTCTGTCTAGGGTACCTTAGGGAACCAACATTTTATGCTTATTTTAGTCAGATTGTCCTGAGAGTTCTGGGCGAAAGTGAGATTACTCTGAACTACAAAACCGATCAACACGAAATTTTACACACACACGTTATATATTTATTTATAATAATAATGATTATAAACAGAAAATATTTGCATTTTTGTTTGTAATTAATAAACTCAAAAACTATTCTATTAATTTTAAAAATTATTTTACCTATAGAACGCTACATACATACATTATCAGCGAGCATAGGCAATACTTTATACAGAAACAGAAAATGACATAGTGTTTCTTTCATCCAGGAAGATAGTACTTTTCCTGTCATATCACATAAAAATAAAAATTCAACGTCTGAAAAAAAAATATCAGCAATATCGATTGAATAAATATTTTGAATAATGTAAAAAAAGGGGCGCGCACCTCATAATATAAGCCTGGTAAGTTTATATGGGTTTTGCCTATATAGACTTAAATTAACTTAGATAAGTATTGTGTTAGCGATACTCGCAATAGAATAAAGTAAAAATGGGAATAAAATGCTAAATTGTATGTTGAACGAGGTCGCAGGTGTACGGAAATTTTTGAAACCAAGAACACACGATTAAATCAGGAGAAATTGAAAAATACAGTCAACTTTCCAAGTATCTAACATAATAGGAGAATTCAATGTCTTCAGAATTCAGTCAATTTTATAGCTTACTAGCGACCCGCTCCCAGCTTCGCCCGGGATGCATTTTTTTTATATACACAAACCTTCCTGGTTTATCCCTTTTTCCATAAGTGTAAACCTATAATGTATTATACGCTATAATGTATGTTGCATATATTTGGTTAACTTACCTTTATCGGATTTTTTATATATCATACTCGTATTATGATATAATTATGATGTACGTAATAGGAATCCGTTTGGAATCAATTTTTATAGATTTTATTTAATGTAAAAATCGTTAAAGAGCAAGCAGCAAGTAGCTAAGGCAACTTTAACTACTTAATCAATGAAATCCGAATGTGTACCTATATTCTTTATTTTTGTTTAGTAGCTATTGACGGGCTTTAAGTGTTATCAAGCTTAAGATTTTTTAGTTATTTCATATATAATATACTTATCTGTAGTAACAATATTGAAGCCAGCTAATTCTTCGCCCACCACTAAAGATTTGTTAAAGAACAGGTCCACGAAACCGATTTAAATCTAACTTTCAATTGACATAAAGTGCTAAGTAAATTTACCGTCTGGATTGCTGACGTTAACTTAAACTAGAGTTAAACTCCAACATTTATACGGTAACTTTAAGTTGCTCTAAGCTTGCCTATTACGGTCCTTTGTTTGAATTATACTCAATTTGAAGGAAGAAGATATATAGGCTCGACAAATAATCGGCGAAACTCGGCTCTGATCGGCGCTTTTCGTTAGTTTATATTACGATATCCCAACTAACATTATATACAGTTAATCATCAATACTAATAATAAATCTGTAAGTGTAGGTATTGTATGTATGTATGTATGTATGTGTGTATGTTCCTCTATAACTATTAAACAAATTAACTGATTTTCATGAAACTTGGTAGATAAACATTTAGACGTACAGGACACAGGATAGGCTACTTTTTTATTTTTCAACGCGGACGAAATCGCGGGCACCAGCTAGTAATAAATAAAATTGAAATGTCTGTTTGTAATTTCAAAATAACTGATTTTTACTAAATGTATATCATTTTTTTTTATTATTGTTACGACCAGAGTATAGAACATTCGCGATAGCGTAAGATCTGGACGTATGGAACATTCCACACACTTGCGCAGCCCACAATGAATAGGTGACCACGCCCCCTCTTTTATTCGTGTCAAAGCAAACTGTTTCTTATGGTTGCGACATAAGGTTCAGATTCCTTTAACAGCAATAGCCTTCGAGAAGCTTTGATAAACTTGTTTACGACTTTTAAAGTTTCCAGTAATTTCCACAACTTTCTGCGCGAGTATAAATACGGGTGCGGTCGCTCGAGAGAACAGTTCTGCGATAACTAGCGATACGTTAACAACACTTGGGAGTTTTTACGAAGACATTTGCGACAGTGCTTAATTGAGACGTAGAGTGAATTAGCGACGACTTTTGGCAAGTTTTACGGTTTGATTGGAGAAGCTCTGTAATATTGGAAGTCATCTTGGTCTGTGATAATAAATCGTGTTCCTATACCCCTAAACGGCATTTTAACTTACCCTGCGCGTAACATTATATAAAAAACCTATTTAAAGCTTTTTTGTCTGTCTGTCTGTTTCTTCCGGCTAACTGGAAGACCGATTTTATAAGGAGATACTATAAGGAGTAACTAAGGCTAATTCTATTTTAGAAAAATGTGTCTACCGAAAAAAATCAGGTAAGTTTTACATCGAAACAAACTACTGCATTGAATTTGGCAACAATTAACTCGAAACCTAATTTTACTCAAAACCTTATTATATATTTTAAGAAAAGTTTATCGTGTAACTATCTACACGTAAATTCGAAATTCGATTTATTTTTCTACATCACGTAAGAGAGTATCTCAAGAACTATTCAACTAGTTTAATTAGTGGAATAAAGTGCTCCATTGAACAGAAGTGGAGGACCATAAAAACATCTCTCCGAGTAATCGACTTTCGGCACCAATTCTGCAAGTCCCTTAAATCAGAATTAGGATAACTCGATAAAGCGTGGGAAAGCGTCAAAAGTACTGAGGGTGGGTCATTTCACAGATGACTTCCCATTTAGTTGCGATCGAGCCAGATGAAAAAATAACTGGCCCCTTTTGTTTTCAGCTGAGGCCCGAAGCTGTACCACGGAAAGTTACATCCATAATTCATAACAAAATTAGACTCTGTTTTGTGCAATTTAAAGTGTAATTTCTTATTTCCTTTTTTGTTGTTCTTCGTTTAAAGGTTGAATTGGTGTTAAATAAAAAAAAAACTCACCTATTTTTATATTGTAAACATTGTAAACAAACAACAACAAAAAAATCCTCCTTAATATATCCTTAATATATGATCAATATCATCATGACTACATGCAGAGCGGAGATCTTTTTGGTAAACTTTTTTACACCAATATAATGTATTGGCCTAGTGGCTAGTAACCGTAGCTGTTAACCAAACGGTCGCGCGTTCGAATCCCGCTAGGGGCAAATGTTTATTTCTTAACATTTACCTTCGTACCTGAGTCATGGATGTTTGTATTTATAATATCTATTTATTTACAAAAAAAAAGTAATCTATGTAGTATATCAACTGTCTGGTATCCGTAATACAAGCATTAGTTGCTTAATGTGGAACTAGATGGTGCTGTGTGGAATGTGTTATATTAAAAAAAATGTATGTATTTAGAACGTACCAAATAAACATTTTTTCTTTCTTTCTTTCTTTCCTTCTTTCTTTCAGAGGGATGGTTTCAAAGGAGAAAATTTCTTTATATTCATTAGATTTTTATGGAATTCACTTATCTAAATTAATTTTAGATATTAGATTTAGTTTCTCCCAGGCGGTGATTTTTGTAATTGTAACAGCTGTTATAAATTTATTTAAGGGCTTTTAATGAAAACTTTTTTTTATCTAAAAATCGGCAGACAGGCTGACAGGTGGACCTGTATGGCTGGGCTATAGATTATTACCTTATAAGGTTTATTTATTTATTTAGTTTTGAACATAAACCCTACAGCAAAACAAAATAACATACAATAGACACAGTATTACTACTTATTGCCAATTACAGAATTTCATTGTGTAGGATAATTATTTATGTTTATTATTTATTGTTTATGTTACAAACTAACTACATATTATGTTTTACGAAGCAAATTCTGCTTTTTAATCTGTGTTTTTCAAATTTTATTATAATGTTTTTAATGTTTTTATGATCTAATAATGTTAGGTGTAAAAGTTATTAGGGTTAACAGTTTCATATAAAAAAAATATTCGAAAGGAATTAATTAGAAAAGCATTACTTATATACATTGAAAATTCTTACAAGAGTCTTGATAAATTCAAGACTTGTGAGCCTTAATTCCCTCTTTCTTTCCATTTCGTTTAGCGCGTACAATTTCTTTTAAGTTTTATGAAATAAATTCTGTAACGGTATGTGAACCAGCTGACTTTGGTGGAAACATCTTAATCCACGAGGAACTAGCGGAGCGTGAGCATGATACGCTGGCCCAAATCACAAGCGATGAGCGATTGTGAACTATAAACGCAAAATTAATATACACACCAGAGAAATACTTTGGAAAATAACAGGAATAACTCGCTTGGGAGCGATTAGATGGCGCTCATGAAATATCTTCTCTCAAGAAATTCCTATAGGTATCCCAGGAGAATGTATTATTTCCAGTAACGAAATAGTGTTTTTTGCAACCGGATTTACAAATGCTTAAAATTTAGAAAATGAAACTTACAAGGATGCATTTTTTTTTCTGCAAATCATATACACAAACACAAAAAAAAACGTGGAAGACGTTTATTTGTGGAATATAATAAATAATATCCTCAATTTTTATGGCATCAATCGATGTTAGTAATTAACAATTTTACCATCTTTGACTTTTTTTTTTTATCTTTTTATACAAAAAAAACTAGTTATTGTGGCTTAAATATAATAGTTAGACATATGCTATACTGACTTTTTGTAGGCATTGTCAAGCTCTACAACTTTTCTTTAGAAATCAAACATATTATATCTCTCACCGGTAAAGCAACGTTCGAAAGAAACCTTTTCCATTCAACCGTTTTTTCTTCGACTTACTTTGCAAATTCGATTACCACGAAAATGCCTTTTCATTTTATGGAAATATAAGAGTATATTATATTCTATGAACATTCTGAAATCAATTCTAATTATTGTAAAAATTTTAACGTTTTAATCGGATCATTAGATTCGAAGATTACCTCCTACATACAAACAACCAAATGTAAAAACTTTAGCCATTTATAATGTCAGATATCAGTACATAATAATTTTATTAATAGTTCTAAATTAAGTTTCTTTTCTCATATGGATTGAAAATTATTCGAAATAGATAAATCAATAGTAATAAATAAATCTGTAAGGGTCGGTCATAGAGTAAGTTACTTTGTTTTCAGAGATATCGTGTTTATAGGCTCTATACATGATACTGAAACTAAATTGACGATTTTTAGATTTTTTTTCTGTATGTACTATGTATGTATGTTCCTTCATAACTCTGAAACGAATTAACTTATTTTCATGAAACTTGGTAGATAAACATTTGGACGTAAGGGACACAGGATATGGTACTTTTTTTCTTTTTCAAAGCGGACAAATTTGTTTTTATTATCTGTAGTTCCACAAAAATCTAACAGATGCCGGTGTACGGCGCACGGGTACAGTAATTACTCGTATATTTTCTTTTTCAACGCGGACGAGGTCGCGGGCACCAGCTAGTAAATGAATAAAATAACATATTATGCAATATACTTATCCCAGTTCACTAAATAACAATAAATTTTGGTGAATGTAGTGAGAACGCCAAGAAAAGGAGGGAGTATTACCGCCAAAGAATCGGTAATGATTAGGTGACCGCTCAATAAGTTGGATAGAAAACGCCTATCGCTGCAAGAATTCAGCTTGGTCGCGATACGTGTTCAACGGACCGTAACATTTCATAAACGCTGACCACACAACCAGACCACTTCTTACAAACATCCTATGAATATTATATCTAAATAACAAAGGGATTTGCGAAAAAAAGTAGCCTATGTAAAATTATTCCTGTAACAATCTGAGTGTGTGAAATAAAATTTCTTTACTAAATATGTTTGATACTTGTATGTTTTGTAAGAACAATGTTTCTAATAGGCTTTTTTCCACTAAGAATAAATCGGATGGCTTAGAGTTTCTAATGATTAACCATGATAATTAGTAAACAAAAAAACAACTTTTCTATTAAAATAATAAAAGATTAATAATATTTTTAGAAAATAAAATCGACAAAATGAGGCGTTTAATCACGTGACATTAAACATCGATCAGAGAAGCGCATGGAAGCGTGACGTCACACCTCGCGAAACGCCATGTTGTAGCTGTCATTGACACAATTGACTGTCATAAACAAACACGACTGTTTCGCGAGGTATGACGTCATTCAAGACGCCATGACAGTCTTGGCCTTTTTCGCGGTCAATTTCAAGTTCATTTCTAAAAACTCAAAATACTAATGTAAAAGACCTATTTTTCTTAAAATAATATGTTTTTGGGGTGAAATAGATGCTAAGCTATAGTTTTAAACTAATTTCCAAATTTTATCAACTAGCCTATTTTACTTACATTATTTTTCTACCTACTTTTACTTTTCTTTAGTATAAAATGCATTTGAAAGGTAGTGCTGAGATTTAATCATTCTGCAATCTCGTCATCTTGCGATTTCGTCATTCTGAGATCTTGGCATAATAAGACGGACATGTTTTTCTATTGATACTATATTTTCCGACGACTTCGTCTTAATATATCCAAAATTTAAAACAATTAAAAATATATCCAATTCAATTGTCGATTAATTAAACCAATTTAGTGTAATATAATCTCGTTTTAAATGATTTTTTGGTAATTTTTTGAGCGCACTAGAGCGTACTGAAAATTTATAGTGCACTCTCGCCTGTGACTTCGACTTTGGTGTGTGGTTTAGTAATAATATTAATTACTAGCTTGTGCCCACGACTTCGTCCGCGTTGAAAAATATTAAGTAGCCTAACCTGTGTCCCGTAGGTCCAAATGTTTATCTACCAAGTTTCATGAAAATCAGTTAATTCGTTTCAGAGTTATGGAGGACATACAACATACATACATACATACATACATACATACATACATACATACATACATACATACATACATACATACATACATACATACATACATACATACATACATACAATACCTACACTTACAGATTTATTATTAGTATTGATTACTAAATCTATCAGTGGTGTGTGGTATATATACTTATGCAAAACGTGTAAAAAGTTTTTATAAATCAAATAAATCAACACTCATCATCATCTCAGCCATAGGACGTCCACTGCCTAGCCTAACATAGGCCTCCTCCATAATTTTCCAATAGGACCGGTCAGAATAAGCCTGGATCCATCGTCGACCCACTGCCACATACATATTCTATTAACACTTCTAAATTTGATTTTCTTACAGACTTCTCTCTGTCTTTTACAAGTATTATTCCAGTCCGACTCGTTTTGCGTTTTCAGCCATTCAAAAAGGATTTTCCTGTATTTTAATACGTTATATACACTCTTTCCTTTATACAGGAAAAACTTTAATTAAGTAAAGCTAGTAGGAAACAGTCCGATTCGATCTTATCTCAGACATTTCGAGTCAGAATAAAATCACCATCCGAACACTTGAAATGATGCCCGTTTATTTCGATTTACACAGTTTGCGAGCGACAAATGCGTCTCTTGGGGAGTATAAATACGAATTGAAAGCCGAATCTAGTTCCAAGAAATAATAAACCTACATATTTAATTTAGCTTAAATGCTCGTGGTATTTCTTACTTAGCAATAAATTATTTTGACTGTGTATTTCTGAGACCTAAATTAAACCGAATACCTATTTCTATTGACTCTAAATACATATTCAACATTATTAATATTCATATACAAGATTAATAAGTGTAAAATTAAAACCATAAGATCAATCGTTTCTGCACCTGTTTGATAATTCAACCAACTATTCAGTTCAATACTGTTTTATACTATATCAAGCGTAACTTTTCATAGTGTTTTATATATTTTAGTGTCATGAGTGTTTTGGAAGTAAATTAATATGACAAAAAAAAAGTGATCTGTTTCGAAAAGTAAAATAAATGAAAATTGTAAATACTAATAATTCGTGAATTTTTTTTAAATTGTATATATATTTATTTATGTACTATGACACGTTGGATCTATTTTTATGACACGTTTGGTCTAGTGGTTAGTAACCGTAGCTGTTAACCAAACGGTCGCAAATTCGAATCCCTCTAGGGGCAAGGGTTTATGTTAACATTTACTTTTGTACCTGAGTCATGGATGTTTGTAATTATAAAATGTATGTATTTAAAAAAAAAGTAATCTATGTATTATATCAACTTAGTCTGGAACTAGATGGTGCTGTGTGGAATGTGTGAAGATATTTATTTATTATTATTACATTATATACCTACATATAGTTACTACATAATAATCGAGTAAAAAAGAGGTATTCATAAGAGCTCACGTAAAGGTCCTGAGAGGAGTTATCATTTCATCATTCGGCAGGAACGTGACCGGAAACACGGATACATCTGGGGAAGGCTTTGCATAAAACGCCTATCTTTATATTCCAACGCACCCCAAAAACAACATCCCTGCTATTCGATACCAAATAATATAGAGAATACAAATTCAACAGATAAACAGATAAATTATTTAGTTGATGTTTTTAAGACGGGATGTTCTTTCATAAAAAGAAACGAAACCACTTCCATTACACAATCGGAAAAATTGCATAAGAGATTGCCTTTCAGTATTCTATTTTATATTAATGATAATTAGATGTTATATCTTGTTAGATAATATATAATATCTACATATATATAAAATTCTCGTCACAGTGTTTGTAACCGAACTCTTCCGAAACGGCTTGACCGATTTTTATGATTTTGGTAGGCCTGAGAATAGGCCGAAAACTATTTTTTATACCCTCAAGTGATAAGGGTGGCCCACCGTAATTTTTTTTATAGGGCAAAAAAACCTTTGCCGGGTTAGCTAGTCTAATTATATAATACTAGCTGGTGCCCGCCACTTCGTCCGCGTTGAAAAAGGAAATACAGTAAACCCCCCTATAACGCGGCACTCTTATAACGCGTTTTCCTATAACGCGGTTGCAAAACCCCCTATACCTATAACACGTGTATTCCCTCGTATAACGCGGGTATTTAAATTGCAAAAAAATGAAATTATACCGTTTATATGCGAGTTACTGTATTCAATATAAACCTTTAACGAGAAAGGTAAAACGTGAGTCGTTTGTATATGTACATAAGGTGTTTAATGAAGTCTTATAAGCGCTTTTTACAATTTTTTTTGTATAACGCATTTTTCCTATAACGCGGTATAGGGGGGTTTACTGTATATGAGTAATAACGCCTGACATCGTGATCGTTGTGACGACGGTGGCGCCGCCTGCCAACAGTGACGCCGCCTGCCAACAGTGACGCCGCCTGCCAACAGTGGCGCCGTGCCCCAGTACTTTTTTTCTGGAAGAAAGGTATCCTATCTCCTTTCTTGTATCACTGACAACGTGTATACAAAAATTCATAATGATCGGTTGAGGTACAGACAAGACAGACAGACAGACAGACAAAACGTAACAGACAGACAGTTACTTTCACATTTATAATATTAGTTTGAATTGTTAAATATAACATCTTTATCACGTTGGCTATGATTATCTAACGGGTTTAGCCAATTAAATTAATATATTAATATTATTATATTAATTCAATCATTAACAAAAATATATTTAAATTTTTGAGTCCCATTATATAAACATATATTTGGTTGAAAATATTTATTTATCCTAATATATCATTCGATAATCTATACTATCTATACTAATATCATAAAGAGTTAAGATTTGATTGTTTGTTTGTTTGCATTCAATAGGCTCCGAAACTACTGTATCGATTTGAAAAATTCTTTCACTGTTGGGAAGCTATATTATCAGTGAATAACATAGTCTATATTTTATAAAGGACAAATTTTCGTGCAACAGCTAGTCTAGAATAAATAGAAATATAATAAATTCTTTATTACCAATAAAAAATAATGATCAACAATACTGACGACAAATTTCGTTAACACATTGTTGATTAACACTAATTAGCACGGGCTAATTGCTCATCCCGTTTGTTTATTTCGGCTCGTGTTCGAGCAAAAAATAAATAGTGGACCTTTTTGTTTACCCTTAATTACGAACCGCAGGTAAGCGCAGATGTGTTTAATTGCCTGTGACATCACTTACCACTGTGATAAGCGAAGCGATAAGCGAAGCGATAAGCAATCGATGACGATAAACAGTATTACTAAACATTATGTACAAAAGCTCATGTGCTGTTGGGTTTCGGTGAGTGAGTAAGGGATGCCAGAGCCCATTTCTCAATCTTTTATAGTTTGAGCCTTTTGTTTGAATTGCTTAAAATTACAACTTTGTAGACATTATTAATATTCCCCTGAACATAGCATCTGAGTCCACAAACTTTCCTCCTGTTGAAAAACTACATAATAGCATAATAAAAATAGACAGGCTTTTAAGCTGTGGTGGTTGCTGCTTTTAGTGCCGCTTAAGGCTATAAATACAGTTTAAGATCTTAAGCAATTTCACAACAGCCATCCGTTAAGCAATGTGCTTTATTCAGTTGAGATTAAAGTAATTATGTGGAAGTGAGACGACTTGACAGTTTTTTTGAAAACTTTTTTATAACTTTTAAGAGTTTGTAAAAGTATTATCATTTATATAGTATAACTAGCTGGTGCCCACGACTTCGTCCGCGTTGAAAAATATTAAGTAGCCTATCCTGTGTCCCGTACGTCCAAATGTTTGTCTACCAAGTTTCATGAAAATCAGTTAATTCGTTTCAGAGTTATGGAGGAACATACATACATACATACATGCAATACCTACACTTACTTACAGATTTATTATTAGTATTGATAATATGCATTTGAAGCATTTTTTTAATAGAGTATTAAGTATAATTTATACTATATCATAGGTAGGAAAAATTATTTTGTATGTATGTTTTCAAAACTTATTTTACACTGTATAAGGAATCCCAATATTATAAATGCGAAAGTTTTTTTTTAAATAATAATAATTACAGAAATAACTTTTTCACGCCTTAACTACTCGACCGATCGTTTACCTTTCATCAAGAAGATAGGACTGTTTCCGAAGAATCATTTAAAAATAAAAATAAAATGTTTAATAAGATGTTTAAAGATTGAATAATTGTTTTAACAACTAAGAAAAGGGGCGGACAAAGTCGAAGGCAAAAGCTAGTAAGATATATTACTCAAATCTTATTTTTGTTCACAACTTCATACTTAAACATATTCGCAACACTATCACTGTTTTAGATTCGTTGGATTGATTTCATTTAGATTGTGAATAAATAATTTTGTTTAGATCTCTTTGTTATTTGAAAACATACATTAAAAACAAACCAATCGCGAGACTTACAACTCTACTTAAATAATGTCTTTTAATGTTCACATAATTTTGGTAATATTAGGCAAAAGATGACACTAAGCAAAACAAAATAATAGATGAAGAATATTAGTATGTAGGTCCTTTTGGACACTCACAATTATTGTTCCTTCAGTGTTAGATTACAAATAATGACTCAAGAGTCCGACTTCATTAGACGCTACGTCTGCCAAATCAATAGTCCATTACCCTGTCACTACTTTGTATTAACTTTGGAAAAGGTTCGAAAATATATTCTTAAATATTTTGTTATTGGATCTGATATAAAGTGAGACTGTAACTAGTTTGGGATAGTTCAAACCGCAATTATGGTCCAAAAGCCAGAATTCCCAGCTGTCCTTTTACGTGTTACAAAGTTTCCAGCGCACAATACATAATAATTTCGTTTGCTAGCCTGTCAGAGTCTGCTCCCACCGGACGCTAGAAAGCACTAACTTCGCCGAAAACTGACCAGACATAAACAAAATGAATTAAGTAATTCGGGAAATTGTCAAAATTGTTTGGATTTATAAAGCGAAACCAAAACAGAATTAGAAAAAAGATTGCAAATAATTTTGACTGTTGAAAACACATGACTTCTGGAAGTTTCTATTCTCAGTAATATAAAAAATTATTGAATCGCCGAGACTAAACACAAGCTAAGCTAATCCTCAAGCTAAGCACCAGCCTGTCCTATGGGATAATCATTCAACGGACAGATGTTATATGACCCTCAACTGCAAGCGTGGAATCAGAGAGACAATAGCTACGTGCACATGTTCGTCCAGCACCATTCCGCCACCCGTAGCCCATAAATCTTAGTTTTTATATAAGTTTCTCAAGTTTTATATAAGTAACCAGCAGAGACACATTGATGCATTCAATTCTCGGACTCCATACTTACAACATCGCATCCTTCTATATTAAATTATAATTTAAGTCAGTATCTAAACCTTTAATTTGTATTTAAGACTATAATAAACCAATAATAAGTGCAATAACGAGTTTTGACTACGACCACGTAACAAAATTGGCGCAGTCGGTAGGATTTGCAAAAAGACGAGAGAAACGGACGTTCAACATTCTCAACGGGACAACATCGCCCAGAAGAAGACCAACGTGCGGTAGCTGCAGGCTTTAAATACTCTCGCCGAACACGCGACTCCATATCTTGTTGTTATTGTGGTAAGTGGCTTAACTTGTTTGCTCGAATCCTTACTCTACTTCCTAAATCGTTCTATCCTCACTATCTTTATTGCCTTATTTACTATCTATCCATTTAAATAATTATTATATAATATTTTATCTATTTTATTTTATTAAATATAATAAAATGGCAAGACCGGCAACTAAGGACAACGCGAGCCTCGACATGGCCACGCTTCTAAAACTCGTGCCAAATTTCGACACAGACGTACCTAGTCAAGTTTATAGGTTCACTAGATCATGCAACGCCGCGTTCAAACTAGCTTCAAAAGACCAAATAGCTGTATTACTAGTGTATGCATTAAATAGTGTCATCGGTACTGGCGCGTCTGACGTACATTGTAGAGAATATACTTGTTGGGACGATCTAAGATCCTTCTTAATTGATAAGTTTTCAAACAATAAAACAATTGCACATTTAAATTTGGAATTATTTTCAATGTTTCAACGCCCAAACGAACCCCTTCCTGACTACTATCACCGGGTAGACTTATGTAGAAGCGAGATAATAGATAAATTAAACGCGGAAGTATCCGATAATTCTCTAATAGGCCGAGTCTTGGCAACAGAAGAAACCGCCTTAAGCGTCTTCATGAATGGCGTAAATTCTGAATTGGGAACAATGCTGAGGACTCAACATTTTAAAACCTTGTCCGAAGCGGGTCGCTTCGCCATTGAGGAAGATAAGATACGGGCTATGAACAATGCCAGACAAGCATTATTTAAGCATAATGTCTCTAGGCCAGCCGTATCCGCACCTAGCAGGCCTGTGCAACATAGTCAACGTAACAATAACTACAACCTCATAAGACCATTGTTCAATACACCACGGTATGATCCGAATATTAGTACAAAATTTTGCAACTATTGCAAAATCCCTGGGCACTTGCTAAATGAATGTCGTAAAAGGGCTTATAATAACGCAAGATTCAATAACCAACAAAACAGTCAACATATATATCCAACACCTAACCAATCGCGAGCACTCGTAGCACCTCCAGCACGTATCAATAATTTAAACTCGCAAGCGACCGACGAGTTGGGCGACTCATCGGAAATCGCTTCAGCCCTTTACTCGACACCGACTGTAGAAATTCAAGACCACCAAATACAATAAAAAAGGAAATTGAAGTTCGCGAGACCATGTCCGATCCAGTCCATCGGGGACAAACGCCAATCACAAACCAAAACTGTAACCCTGCCTCGCAACCCGTCTATCGAAGACACTCCTGCGAGATTGGGACGCAGACCACCGAAACTTTTATCACAAACTCTCATTCATATTTTAAATCTAAGTCCAACTCATTTTCAAATGTAACTACCAAATCTAGTAATAATTCTATTTCCAAATCCTTTAACATAACCTCAAATCCAACTTCTAATTCAAATACGAAATCTAACCCTAACCTTAATCAATCTTCCAAACAAAAAAAGAAAAAGCGGAAATCTAAACATAACACCAAACCTAACATCCAAACATTTTCCATATCTTGCCTGAACGACGTACCACCTGAAAATCTACTACACTGTACGTTCCACGTAGATGGTAAACCGTTGCAACTTCTCGTTGATACGGGAGCAGGAATTTCGATAATTAGAAATGATAAAATAGGTTCATCTATCCTAAACACAACAGACATCGTTTCAATCGTGGGAATCTCCAGTACTCAATCTTTGATTACGACTTTAGGCACTGCGGACATCTCTTTAGACAACTTACCAAAATTTAAATTTCATGTAGCAAACCTTAACATAAAAGCAGATGAAATTTTAGGTAATGATTTCTTAACTAAGCTTAATTGTAATATTTTTATACAGTCAAAAACCATGAGAATAAACGATAAGTCTTATGATCTCTATTACATAAACGAGCGTCCAAAGATAACATCCAACTCACAAGAACAAATTCTTAAAAAAACGCTCTGAAACAGTGATTTTATGCCATACGAACAGCATTAGTTCCGGTATAGCCATTGTAGAAAAACAATACCTGGTCAGCGACGTCCTTATACCTCACGCCTTAGTTGAAGTAAAAAATAATTCTTTTGTGACCACGTGCGCAAACCTTTCGAACTTCGACAAAGTCATAAATCTTCCTAACATCACAGTTGCACCCTTTGTCCCTGACCATTGTAACGAACAGGCAATAAACAATTTCAACGTTTCTGCGGATGACCGACAAAAAAGGGTTCTGTCCCTTATTAGAAAGGATCACTTAAATAACGAAGAAAGAGCGAAAGAAAGGTACGATCGAGAAATTAAAAATATATCTAGTTATAATTTAGGAGATAAAGTTATGTTAAAGATACCAAATCCAAATAGCTTAGAATCTAAGTGGGACGGTCCATACACTATTGTTAGATTAGGTTTTAACGAAAACTATGTAATTCGGAAATCAAATCGCAACCAGTTAGTTCACGCTAACAGACTCCGTCCTGCTAACAAACAAGATCCAAATTAGTTAATAATAATTATTAGTATAAATCGTGTAAAATATCATTTTATATAAATTCTTTCAATGTATTCATAAATCGCCAATAACCATTTTAAAATAAGCATATACTTCAATCTAGAATTATTCTAAATATAGCCATTAGTCTACAAAATCTTTATTATATTGTACAATTTCAAAAAATAAATAAAAAATAAAGTTTCTACTATATCATCGTCTAATCAAATAAAGTAGCCCTTATTAAAATTAGTAGTATAAGTCCCGTATTAGAAACTGAAAGTTTATATATACATATATTCTGAATAATTAATCTACCTTCTAGATTTCCCCCTTGTTCCTAACGCTGTATCATATTTTCCTATTCCATTGACATAGCAAATTAATTATCCCTCCATACCACCATCCTACCAGAGCACAATTAAATAGCCACGAACCTTAACGGTCAACAATATGTGTCTGCGAGTTCCTCAGAGAGTTGCAGCTATGGAAAAGTTCAGCACTTCTACAGAGCTAATACGAGAAAGAACAACAACCACACTTCCAGCTGAAATCGAGATGACAACGCATGATCTTCTATACACCTACTACTAAGCAGAGAGATTTGACGTGTTCTACAGTACAACGTTTCTTATCATATGTCCCAGGAAAACGAGATCCTGAAACTGAAACGAAACTGCAAGCTTCACAACGGCCTTAGCACTCTTTGACTCTACAATTCTCCGAAGTCAACAATACTTTCCTCTATACTTGGTGGAAGATACCAGGACAGATAATTGTCTTCAAGAAACGAAAACTAAATTCAGAAGAGCTACGCACAACAGTAGTACATACAAGAATCCTTCAAATTCTCCCGGATGTACTTCCTTACCGGGATCACAATACTCAACACTCGAGAAGAAAATCGATGACCATTATATCACTGCCGTCAACCTCGTGCATCTCAGAAGGCGAAGATGAAGACCTTGAGGTCCCCGAAACATCATTCAGCTCGCAAAGATCAGGCACTGACGCCTAATCTTTTTTCTAAGGGGGGAGGTGTTATATGACCCTCAACTGCAAGCGTGGAATCAGAGAGACAATAGCTACGTGCACATGTTCGTCCAGCACCATTCCGCCACCCGTAGCCCATAAATCTTAGTTTTTATATAAGTTTCTCAAGTTTTATATAAGTAACCAGCAGAGACACATTGATGCATTCAATTCTCGGACTCCATACTTACAACATCGCATCCTTCTATATTAAATTATAATTTAAGTCAGTATCTAAACCTTTAATTTGTATTTAAGACTATAATAAACCAATAATAAGTGCAATAACGAGTTTTGACTACGACCACGTAACACAGAGGACGAAATTTTGCAAATCCAGACCAGAGTCAAATTTAAAAAGTTCATTTCCAAAGTTAATCCTGTAGAAAATCGAACCTCGCACGCCAACTCACAGCGTGCATTGTATAAAAGGTATTGTAGAATCAATACCTTTTTAAAAAATTCTATGCAAATGTGATTTAGGTACCATATAGGATATATATGTGATATAGGTATATATAGTAAAAATCTAAAAAAAGATCCACCAACTCACTCTAAAAGTACTTTGGCAGTGATTAATAATTGTCAGTAACCTTTGATTAATTATAGATAAGTTAGATAACTTCGCTCATGAATTCCAATGGAACAAAGGACGACCTCTATAAATTGAAAACTCGCAAATCCATATCAATCGGTCGCCAATATTTTTTCCAGTAACCTTCATGTAAAGCCGACTGAATCCGGGTGGCTACATTGAATTTAATTATTAGTTACGCAGCCAATTTAAATTGAATCGATCCCGGATAATCCTATCCGACCAAGACGAAGCTTATAATCTCTGGCTGGTTAAATTTTAACGCGTTAGTATTCACGGAATTGTTTTGAATTTAGAATTTATATTGTACTGATGCCGTGGAGTACCGGCCTAGAATAGTACTCCCCCATCTCAACCCGTGGGTGCCGTAGAAATCGGCTAAGGGAAAAACCACCAAAGGGTGGGCAGCAGCGCCCTTTGCGGACAATTGCACTAAACTGCGCTCGCCAACCCGCCTGCCAAGCGTGGCGAGTATTGGCAAAACACCCCCCATAATGACCAACGAAAATGTGACCAGGCCCCCAGTCCCCGGCGGCCTCGCTATTCCTGGCTACGGTAGCGGCCAAGGTAACGGCGGGGCAGGGGGTGCTAAGAATCTCCGGAAGAGATCCGGCTACCACTCCCGTAGACAATTGGCCCTGGTAACACACAACATTCGGACCCTGAGGACAGACGAGAAGATTGTTGAGCTAGAAGAAGAAATGAGCAGGTTACATTGGGATATTTTGGGATTGTCTGAAGTCCGTAGAGAGGGTGAGGACATGATAACCCTGAAATCTGGAAACTTGCTCTACTACCGGGAGGGCGAACAACAATCCCAAGGTGGAGTTGGGTTTCTCGTCCACAGATCCCTCATTAACAACGTTACGTCTATCGGAAGTGTGTCGAGCAGGGTTGCGTACCTAATACTCAAAATATCCAAAAGATATTCGCTGAAGGTCATTCAGGTTTACGCACCGACCTCGTCACATCCAGATGAAGAAGTAGAGGTTATGTATGAGGATATTAGTCGAGCCATACATACCTCCGAGACCCACTTCAATGTTGTAATGGGGGACTTCAACGCGCGGCTGGGCAAGAGAAAAAATGACGAGCTGAGGGTTGGGCAATTTGGATATGGCCAACGGAACCCCAGGGGACAGAGGTTGGCGGACTTCTTGGAAAAGGAGGAACTTTTTATGATGAACTCTTTCTTCCAAAAGCCACCTCAAAGGAAATGGACCTGGTTAAGTCCCGATGGTTCCACAAGAAATGAGATAGACTTCATCCTAACCACCAAGAGACGAATATTTAATGATGTCTCCGTGATCAACAGGGTGAAAACCGGCAGCGATCACAGAATAGTAAGAGGCACATTGAATATTAATGTCAAACTGGAGAGGCGCCGCTTGTTGAAGTCTACGCTCCGACCCACACTGGCTCATTTCCACAATCTCGAGAGCTTCCAACTCGAGTTGTCCAACCGTTTCGATTGCCTGGAAACCGACGCTTCGGTGGACGAGATTAATAACAGATTAGTAGACACTGTCCAGTCGGTGGGTGCGAAGTTTTTCAAACCTATCCGACAGAATAGACCGCAAAAGCTCTCTGACCAAACCTTAAAACTCATGGCTGAACGACGCTCCCTGAGACTGCAATCTTCCAATGACGCAGATACGTATAGGCAGCTCAATAGACGAATATGGAAGTCCTTGCGACAGGATATTCGTGCTTTTAATACTGACAGTATTAAAAGTACGATCGAGCGAAATAAAGGCTCCAAAGTCTTCGCAAGAGACAAATCTATTGGGAAAAGTCAGTTAACGAAGCTGAAAAGAGAAGACGGCAGTGTAACGTCATCTAGAGCGGACATGCTAAAGGAGGTCGAGAAGTTCTATGGACAGTTGTATACTTCAATTACGAAATCTGTTGAAAGTTCGGCTAAAGACCCTAGAGCCAAATTAACCCGACACTACACCGAGGATATCCCGGACATCAGTCTGTATGAGATAGCAATGGCTCTGAAACAGCTGAGGAATAACAAGGCACCCGGTGATGACGGAATCACGTTGGAGCTTCTGAAAGCGGGTGGAAAACCGATACTTAAAGTCCTTCAGCGGCTCTTCAATTCCGTCCTACTCGGCGGTATAACGCCAGAAGCATGGAACAGGGGCGTGGTGGTGCTGTTCTTCAAAAAGGGTGATAAAACCCTATTGAAGAATTATAGACCCATCACGCTTCTGAGCCATATTTACAAGCTGTATTCAAGGGTTATTGCAAATCGTCTAGAGCGCAGATTTGATGACTTCCAGCCTCCCGAACAAGCCGGTTTTCGCAAAGGTTATAGTACCATAGACCACATCCATACGTTACGCCAAGTTATACAGAAAACCGAAGAGTATAACCTTCCACTATGTCTGGCGTTTGTGGACTATGAGAAGGCCTTCGATTCGATCGAAACATGGGCAGTGCTCGAGGCTCTGCAGCGATGTCGCATTGATCATCGGTATATCGAGGTATTGAAGTGTTTATACAATAAAGCCACCATGTCGGTTCGAGTACAGGAGCACAGCACACAGTCCATTCCATTGCGTAGAGGTGTGAGACAGGGAGGTGTAATCTCTCCGAAACTGTTCACTGCCGCTTTGGAAGATGCATTTAAGCTCCTGGAATGGCAAGGACTTGGCATCAACGTTAACGGCGAGTATATCACTCACCTTCGGTTTGCCGATGATATTGTGATCTTAGCGGGGTCGATGAGAGACCTCGGCACGATGCTCGAAGACCTCAACCGAGTTTCTCAAAGGGTGGGCCTTAAGATGAATATGGACAAGACGAAAGTTATGTCTAATGTCCATGTTGTGCCTACCCCAGTAACAGTTGGAAACTCAACTCTCGAAGTTGTTGACGAGTACATATACTTGGGACAAACAGTCCAGTTAGGTAGAGCCAACTTCGAGAGGGAGGTCAATCGTCGAATCCAGCTCGGATGGGCAGCGTTCGGGAAGCTCCGAGACATCTTCTCGTCCAAAATTCCTCAGTGTCTCAAGACAAAGGTTTTCGACCAATGTGTGTTGCCGGTGATGACATATGGCGCTGAAACGTGGTCTCTAACTATGGGCCTCGTAAGGAAGCTCAATGTCGCTCAACGAGCTATGGAAAGGGCTATGCTCGGGGTTACACTGCGAGATCGAATCAGAAATGAGGAGATCCGTAGACGTACGAAAGTTACCGACATAAGCCGGCGGATCAGTAAGTTGAAGTGGCAATGGGCAGGGCATATAGTACGGAGAGCCGACGGCCGCTGGGGCCGGAAGGTTCTCGAGTGGAGGCCACGTACCAGCAAGCGCAGCGTAGGACGTCCACCCACAAGGTGGACAGACGACCTAATTAAGGCCGCGGGTCAACGGTGGATCCAGGCTGCTTCTGACCGGTCCTATTGGAGAGTTATGGGGGAGGCCTATGTCCAGCAGTGGACGTCCTGCGGCTGAAATGATGATGATGATGATGATTGTACTGATGACATGGTTATTCTATCATCATTATCATATCAGCCACAGGACATAGGCCTCTCCCATGATTATCCAATAAGAACGGTTAGAAGCAGTCGTCTGTCCACCTTGTAGGTGGACGTTCCTTTTTTTTAACGTTGGGAAATCCTTTTGGATACCCGGCAGGGTAGGTGACACTGCAGGGTTATGCCGGATTCGTACCGGCTATAACTCAACGAGTTTCTAGCGCGGCCGTTGATCGGCGGGGTCGCGGAGACTTTATGACACCACATCGGTGCCCCGTGTTGGTGGCCGGTCCGTGCCCTCCACTTACATATTCAAATATACACAGTCCAAATACACACAGTGTAAAAAATAAATTATGAAATATAATCGCTACCAGGCTATAATTAGTAATTCTCATCAATATTTTTGTCAAATCCCGGAAGAGAGCTTCGATCATGTAATCGGACTTAGATTCAACCTATTGAATTTACTATAATTTCTTTTAACTTATCTTTAAACATCCTTAAATATGTGTTTGAAAAGTTCTATTGATTACAAAATTAAAATACCATAAGTAGTCAGTAGTAACATATTCTGTTTTAATAATATTTTGAGAAATTTTGTTATTTCTCAAATGTTATCAAATTTATACTGTCTATATTCTTTACATTTTTTTATCGTCTGTTTTTTTTTTTTGTAATTTGTAAAAAAATGAACCCTAGTCCTAATATTTTACTATTTTATATTTGGAAAAAATGTAAAATATTTGGAAAAAATATTTGGAGTATTTCATATAAATAAAAAAATATATATACTAGGTTTTTGCTGTTGAACAATTGAACTGTTTTTTTTTTTTAATTCATAACAAAGACGGTAAATACTGGGCTACATTTCGCTCGGACAAAGCCGTGGGAGAAATTTGTATGCTTGTTTAGCTTATTTAACATTATTTGTTATAAACGTGGTCATTTTACGACGAATTTCCGCTTTGAAGTCCAAATATCACAATAATGTGTCCATTCTCCTCGCAATTTCATATTCAAAAAGTGTTCACACGCTATATATCACCTGTACGAGGTCTATCTGTCCATCGTAGAACGGGAAAATTGGTCACCCATCGCGCACAAAGTGACCATAAATCTATCAGAGGCGAGAACGGTTTGACCTTTTTCAACTCAAATGAAAAGAGATATATTTCAAGAATATCTCCACACATACCTATAGCAGTTTATGCATTATTAACATGCATGAAAATTGCTTTTTTATTATTATTTACACTGATTTTTACTATACGACATCTACACTAATATTAATGAGAAAATATTTGAGAAAATATTGTTTGTAATAAATAAACTCAAAAACTAATGGACTGATCTTAAAAAATTTTTCACCTATAAAAGCTACGTTATCAGCGAGTACATAATTTTATAATATACAACAGCTAGTATATTATAAAATTATAAACAAACCCTAACAATTGCTTTAAACATTTAAACCGAGAATTTTCACATTAAACATTTTTAATTTAAATCATTTTTAATATTAGTCAAAAGGAGCAACATGAAAGAAATCACGATAAAAATATTGATTTAAAAAAAAATTTATTATGATGAAGGTATTTTGTGATATTTTTTTATAATTATCACATATGTTAATTTTTCATTATTCATTCATTCATTTCATTCAGAAGGATTCAATTTAGATATTTCAATATAGACGTCGAAATGCTAAAGTGTTAGGTAATGTCGGGATTAGGTCTGGCCTTAGAGAGGCTTGTAAGGGAGGAACTCTAAATACCGGATAATTTAGATAAAAGCTATCGGGTGGATCTGTAAGCTACATTTAAATGAGACATTTATATCAAAGTAGGTACATTTGCTTGTTATAAACAATGCCACGAACTGTGCCAGTGTGCTTTCAACCTTGTAATATGTACCAAGGATAATATAGATACCTACTTAGGAAAAAAAACAACAAGCAATGTATACAGTATATACATTATATGTAGCAGTAGGTTTATTATTAAAATATTAATTATATTTTTATCTTCTGGTAATTCGCAATTACTTAATCTTAAAGATTGTTAACTATCTTTATCTTAGTTTAAGACATATATTATCTAAGTTTTAGACTAATAAAAGGAGGAATTATGAATGCATTTCAGAATCTGTTGTAAAATTTGAACTCAAAAAATATTTTTTTTGAAAAATACAAGTAAGTACTCTAAAAAGCTCATCGCTTCAGTTTTTTTTTAATCCGACACCCTGCAAATGATGTCTATTATTATTTTTCATTATGCCAGTATTTCACGCGTCATCTACGTAGCGATGTGCCGCATAATTTTTTCGGCCATTATTCTCGACTCCACGCTGTATCACCCAAATGCGAGCCATTTGTTAGGTTTAGGAAATTGAGACATAAATCTCTAAGAAAGGAGATGAAATTTGTCAATGTTTATACCTATTCCAAAATATTATCAAGATTTATCAACGAAATCACCGGTCATGTTTAGTCTCCTTTTTAAACCTCGACGCACGATGCAAAAGTTTACTAAGTTTGACCTGTGTGTCTGTCTGTGGCATCTTAGCTTCAGGATCTGATGGACCGAGTTCGATCTGTTTCTTTTTGTTTAAAATCTGATGTGAGCGAGATTTTTTTTTTAATTTTACCAACATTTGCTCACACATATTATACACATAAATAACAACTTAATGAAAAACTATAACAAACATGTGTGGCAAGAAATTAAAGGTGAATATCACTTCTAAATTTAATTAAAGACAATTAGACATAAAATTAGATTATAAAATATTATAAAAGGTAAAAAAAACAACAAAAAGTGATTACAGTACAAACAATTTTTTTTAAAAAAAAGAGAGATGGTTAGTTAGTTCTTCTTCAGGATTATTTTCTTCAGGAGTTTAACGAAGGGATCTTAGTAAAATAATAATTAAACCATTCCCCATCCTTTCCTTATCACTTATCCTTAACCTTAACATGGTCTTCAGCGCACTTGCAGCACCTGCGACGTTGATTGTGTTATAGGCAACAGTATCCACCTATCATTAAGTGGACCGTCAATCTGTCAGTTAAACTTATCATAAAGTAACTTAAATAAATCAAATAACCAAATACTTAGTTTAAAACACAAAAGGAGTCTCACTCTATTTCAAAATACAAAATTTCTCAATTTGAATGTTGAATATTTGAATGCCTATTGAAAACAAAAAGGTGCTCATCGTACCTTTTTGTTACAACTTTATCATACATCAAAGTGTTACGAGCTTATTAAAGTTTACCGGGTAGTCCGTAATGAGACGGTTAACAGCCTGGCATTGTGCCTAGACCGGGCCGAGCTTATATTGCTGCCTTTTTCACCTTCAAAGTTTCGCTCTCTAAAATAGTTTATAAAGCTTTTTGGGCAAAATAGCCTTATGAAATTTTGTAAAATAAACATTTATAATGAGCTCATCGGTCGTTTCTATTCACGACATTAGATACTAAAGTTATTTTTTTTTATAATATAAAGGTGGCAGACAGGCTGGCGGCTCACGTGATGGTAAAGTGGTTACCGTCGCCTAAAGACACAAGCAACACCAAGGGGAGTGCTAGTGCGCTGCCTACCTTGTAGGAATCTGTTTACCCCTAGCTTGAAGTAGCCCATATTGTAACTAGGTGGAAACACCTAAATGTCATGAATAATAAATGAAAATGAGTTAAATGTCAGTCCTTACATATTATAAAACAAAGTAACCTGCCGCGTCTGTTTGTATGTTTGCGATAATCTCAAAAACTACTGAGCGAAATTGATTTCCTGACTCATCATCAGAAATTCAGTAAGTAAGCACTATGCAAACTTATTAGCAAGCAAAGACAAAGCTGATATAATAACTAAATGGTACTCTTCACAATACAGTATGCACTTGACATTTTCCTAATAATTTCGAAATCAAGTGAAATATATTTGGACTCAGTCCAGAGACGGGCGTGCTCTGTTTTTAATTCTAACTCTCCAAGAGACAATTTACTGCAATATAATTTCATTTCTATTTTAAGATTGCAATTGTTAAATCTTCTTAAAAATTTTGACAATTCCCCGCTTATTATTTTTATTGCTAACTTTTTACAAAATCTCTGCCGTTACTGGTTGGTTGATTCTATGATACTCGTATATTACTAATATTGAAAAAAAAAAAACTCTTTCACTACAAAATGGTGAATCAGCATTAGGGTACTTATAATAACGTATCCTACTTTATTTATGATAAATATACTTTACACTTTTGCATAAAAATAAAGTATGCGAAAATACTTTATTTCGAATCTACTATGATGCGCAAAACAAAATAGTCTTTATGCGCAATTTCCGAATGCTTTATCGATCTAAGATAAAACAGAACGGCGTATAATCGGAGCATATCTTAATACTTTTTTTTCTTGCTTTTTTAATCCTTTTAATTTTCTAATTATAAATATCAAATACGTTATTTATTTATTTTGTTGGCAGTTGGCAACCCTAATCAGGATCCACCCTTGACCCGTTTTCTACATAACTTTTCTGGAATATCGCCATTTGGTTGTTACGGATGCTCAATGAGGAACCTCACTGGCTTCATATGTGGGCTATGTCAACAAACACTATACCAACCCATTTTAATATTAATCAGGTCTCTAAATTATTTTAATAACTTTTAAGCATCCTAATATCTTAAAAAAATGATCGCTGTTCATTTAATTGCTAATTCGCTATGAGCGTTAAAATGTTGATCACCTTATTTCATTTTAAAAAGACAACGAATTTGGTTGTAGCTTTCAAAATCATTTAGAGAATTTATTTTAGAATGTTATACTAACGGGTGATTCATTTGGAGGTACTTTTTCAAAACAAAAAAATATATTAATAAAAACAAATTTATCGGGTAATTTTTATTATTATACAAAAGAACTATTCTTTACATTTATTATTTAAAGATTATTTCTTTCAAATGTTGGCCGTTACTCCGGTTAACATAGTCCATTCTGCAGTTCCAATTTTCGATGACGCGTCTAAGCATTTCGATTGGTATTTGGCGAATAACGCGAGTAATGTTGGCTTCCAGTTGCTCAATCGTACCTGGCTTATCAATATAGACTTTGGACTTTACATAGCCCCAAAGGAAAAAGTCTAGGGGTGTGATATCACAGGATCTAGGCGGCCAACTCACCGGTCCGAAGCGCGAAATTAACTGTTCACCAAATTGTTCACGCAATAAAGCCATGGTTTCACGTGCTGTGTGGCAAGTGGCGCCGTCTTGTTGGTACCAAATGTCCTGAAGATCACGGGCTTCAATTTCAGGAAACAAATAGTCTGTTATCATGGCACGATAACGGTCACCATTGACAGTTACGTTCTGGCCGGCCTCGTTTTTGAAGAAATATGGACCGATGATTCCACCGGCCCATAAACCACACCAAACCGTTGTTTTGTCTGGATGTAATGGCAGCGCTTGAATCTCTTCAGGTTGCTCTTTGGACCAAATACGGCAATTTTGTTTGTTGACATATCCGTTAAGCCAGAAATGTGCCTCATCACTAAACAAAATTTTTGACGAAAACAGTGGATTTTCTTTAAGCTTTTCAAGAGCCCAAAGACTGAATTGGTGACGATTTGGTAGGTCAGTCGGCTTCAATTCTTGCACTAGTTGAATTTTGTAAGCTTTGAAACCAAGATCCTTACGTAAAATACGCCAAGTCGTTGCATATGACAAGCCAAGTTGTTGCGAACGGCGCCGGATCGATTCTTTGCGGTCATCGCGTACACTCTCAGCTACCGCCGCAATATTTTCTTCGCTACGTGCTGGATGTGGTCTTTTTGGTCGTGTATTATCTATTAAAGTAAATTGGCTCTCAAATTTTTGGATGGTATGGCGAATCGTGCGTTCGGTAGGCCGATTATGTGGACCATAAGTTTCTCTAAGTGCACGAAACACATTCCTCGCTGAACGCTGATTTTCGTAATACAGCTGTATTATTTGTAGACGCTGTGCGGGGCTAAGTCTTTCCATGATGAAATGTCAAACTATACAGAACAAAAATACCATAAAAGGTTATCACGACTCACGCTTCATCTGTCAAAAAATCCATAGACAAAAAAGTACCTCTAAATGAATCACCCGTTAGAACTAATACGTAGTATCTACCAAAATTGCATGTAGACTTTTCACACATGAAATATTGCCGACCCCGCTTGTTAACATGCAATCTTGCGTTTCTTCCCACATTTTCTGGTGTAGTTTCTGTTATTTGGGTTTGCTGTAGGTAACCAATTTTTCAATTGGCGGTAGCATTATTGGCACATTGCTTAGTTTCCTTTTAGCCAATTGCCCCATACGCGAAGACA
Source organism: Synanthedon andrenaeformis (assembly GCA_936446665.2). NCBI lineage: Eukaryota > Metazoa > Arthropoda > Insecta > Lepidoptera > Sesiidae > Synanthedon > Synanthedon andrenaeformis. Next base: position 1,303,003 of record OW387790.2, on the reverse strand, counting down.
GAGCAATCTCTAATATCATCAATATTGGCAAACAAAACAAACTACAAGGTTACAAAACTTTATTTCCCCGGAGACAAATTACAATGCGTCGAGGAAGACAGAAACGAACATAAATAAACCATTCTGAAAGGAAACTGGTAATTTATTCCATTGGGAAACGTGTTCAATGCTAAACGTTGCTTCCTGGATCATTTATCCAACGTTTACAGTGGCATGGATAAGTTCCATATTAATTGTGAAGGTATAATAATAATTATGTTCCATTGCTCTTGCTACACGCCTTTGCTCTCTATGATATGATCCAAAGGCTCGTCGGAGAACCAATGGCATCAACATAGCTCAATTAATCAGACAGCTTAAGTGGTAATTGCCGGGACATATCCGCATGCAGCGCAAACAAGTCTTGGTAAACAAGTCTTCAGAGACAACGGTTCTGAGCTTAAGTGAGCGGCAGGCACTAGTTAGGTACAGAGTTAGAAATACTAAATATAGTATCGATAAATTAAGTACGCCTATAGCCAACACTGGACGCTTTGTGTTTACTTCTTCTCCGAATGACATTTTTGAGTAAAACACCCTACGAGAAGAACGTTCACCATTAAATCAAGTAATCATTATCAGTAGTTCATAACTGAGTTAAAAAAAGCGGCAGCCAAGCGTTTGATCTATTGAGTTAACATTCCTTAAGACATAAATATCGACATTATAACATCGGTCAACAAATCGGTTACTGCTGATATAAAATTTATAAGAAACACCAAAGCAAAACTATCAGGGTCTATAACATTAGATTTCAATAAAAGATAAAAATATAATTTCATCTGAATCGACCCACGCTTATCAGATCTGTACAGAATGATTTTCTTTTTATATCGGTCTAAACTATGTACGATTTTTTTTGCATATTAGCAATTGTTATTTTATATAGGATATTCATGATTTCTCAATGTACACATATTTGTTTAGATCCTGAAAAATACTTTAAATTTGGTATTTGCAGGTCACACTGAATTACGCATTTCCTGCCAAGATCATCTGCAACATCTGGCCCAGAACAAGCACAAGTTTTTAGAGCTGACGGCTAAGCTCCAGTTATAGAGAACCGCTTTAAGAAGAAAAAGAAACATTGACAGAAATAGTCGTAGAGGAAGTAGTAGTAGAAGGCAAATTACATACCTATGAGTAGGTATATCAAAATGATGTTTATAATTGAGAATTATGAGTTCGTAATTGTCTCTTATGTAGATCCAAAATTTAATCAGATTTTATTTTCGTTAATTTAAAAGTGTACGTACAAAAATTTGCGTCCCACCATTTTTCATCCCGTATTTTTTTTAACGAGCTATGAAAAATATTCAAATGGGCTACGCGAGGAATGAGATTTAATTAAATTACCGTTTTACTGTAAATTGAAAAACATGAGCGATTTGGGTGGGATTTGTGTGACTTTTTGATACTGCGTAACAAGCTGGTGCCCGCGTCTTCATCCCCGTTGATAAAGAAGATATATGATTAATTATTATACGATGAGATATCGCAATAACAAATTTAAAAAATCGTCGGCATCTTCCAAGGCCGAGAAGATGCCGACAATGAACCTCGCTCTAGACGCCCCAGCACATTAACAACAGAAGATATCGTCGAAGCTGTGAAGAAAATAGTTTTTGAAAATTGTCGAATTACGAGTATCATAAGAGAAGTTGCTGAGGATGTTGGCATATCAATCGGCTCGTGTCATGCAATTTTTCGGATGTTGCCCAAAACATCTGAAAAATTGCATCCGAAAAATGCTGACGTGTGTCAGCGAAGTTTGTTCCGAAACTTTTGAATTTTCATCTGAAGAAGATCAGTTTTTTGGTCAAAAACAACACGACAATCATGCCTTAGCCACCATATTCACCGGATTTGGCCCCTGTGATTTTTTCCTATTCCGAAAACCCTATGAAAGGACGGAGATTTGCAACGATTGATGAAATAAAAACTGCGTCGCTGGAGGAGCTCAAAAAGGCTATACCAAAAAGTGCTTATGAGAAGTGCTTTGAGGATTTGAAAAAGCGTTGGCACAAGTTGTATCTGAGCGGGATTACTTTGAAGGGGACAATATGATTATTGATTTATTTATGATTTATGATTATTGATTCAATTTATTGATGAATAAATAAATTTTAATAGTGTTTTAATAGTATAGAAGTATAGATAATATATATAAAATAAGTGAAATCTATACAATATACATATAATAAATGCAATATTACAATATACAATAATATAATAAATTTTAGAATTTCTGTCTGTTTGTCTCTGCGTTTGTGCACGCTAATCTCAGAAACGGCTTATCAGATTTGGATATTATTTCGTACATAGGTAGTTTATTACTGGGTTAACATGTAGGACAATTTTTATCCTGAAAAAATGTTAGGATCTGTGGGATTTTCAAAAAACGAAAACAGCGTGTACAAAGTTGCAGACATCAGCTAGTTGTTGATAATGTTTGTCACCGAAATGTTTATAAATAGGATGTTATTTTTGCTTCCTATTGTTTTCTTGATAATTCACTCTATTTTTTATGTAATTAAAGTAAATTCTAAGACTCCAAGAAAATGCTACGATTTAAATATTAATCGATTAATTAGAATTAGATCCAACTTTAAACGAAATAAAAATTTAATTATTTTGTGTTTCTTGGTTATTTAGTTAGTACAATACTTATTATTGTTACACACTAACCTAAATGACCTAAATTCGAGCAGAATAATACTTTTTTAAGTACCTTGGTATTTCAATTGCACGCAGCCTTTTTTTAACGTAGGGAAATGCTCTTGGATATCCGGCAGTGTAGGGGACACTGCGGGGTTAGCTCACGCAGCTAAGCTCTACAAAGATTGTGCTCCTCTGAGGTTAATTTTTGCTTTATTATCTTTACCATTAGATACAGTGTATTTTTATTTTTCTGCCTTCAAGTTCCAAAGCTGGAATTTTATTTTTTAATTTAGTATCATGGGAAAGAAGCACTAGTAACTGGCAATAACAGTTTACAAACTACGAAATATTGCTAGGGAATGAATTCAAAGAAAATTTACTATACATAATAATTATTTAGAGAAAATCCTAAACAGATAATAAAATGTTAAAAAGTTATATTTTTCTATTTATTTGTGACAATGAAAATAATTATTAATTAAACAAATGGATATAATTGTAAGTTATAAACTTGTTTAGAAATATTCCTTTTTCGTAACTGATTATCAATAATGTGATTGAAGGTTTATCGACTGACGTAACCATCAAAATTTTAATATCAAGTTTTCTGTAAAACAGTGTATTTACATATTTGATTATCTCGTTTATTAAAATTACCTACTATATTAAAACTATACTATGACAAAGCTAACAGCTCGACTAATTAAAAAAAAGAAAATACTCCTTAAGGCGCGTCTGCCAATCTTATTCTTGACGTGGATTAAACAAATGCCTTTTACTCCCTTGTTAATCTGATCTTGGTTTTCTCTTGTGCGCTATTTTAATTTGTTTTCAACCTCCACAAACATTTCTGTGCACGTAAATGGCTTGCTAAGTATTCATATTATTTTATTAGTGACAGAATAATAGTAAGAGAGCCAAAGTTATTAACAAGTAAACTAAATTCATAATATTAGCCTTTCATGTGGACTTTATTGTACGTGCTTATTGTGAGGATGGCTGTTTATTAATTCTTTTATGCAAAAACGGCTTAACGGATTTAGATGATTTTTTTTTAAATATAATGTAAAGGTGGCAGACAGGCTGGCGGCTCACTTGATGGTAGGTGGTTACCGTCGCCTAAAGACACAAGCAACACCAAGGGGAGTGCTAGTGTGCTGTCTACCCTGTAGGAGTTTGTTTACAGCTCGCTTGAAGTAGCCCACATTGTAGCTAGGTGGAAACACCTCAGGAGGGAAATTGTTCCAAAGTTTTTTGGAATTCCAAAATTCCAAATTTGGCGCACAGGTAGTTTATTACCTGGATTAACATATAGGATGCTTTTTATCCTGTTTAAAAAATTTAGCTCCACTGACTGTCGCCATGGCAGCGCCACCGTCGTCACAGCGATAAAGATGTTAGGCGTTATACTTAATACTCATATATTTTCTCAGGTCTTATATTTTTCAATTTTTAACGCGGACGAAGTCACGAGCACCAGCTAGTAATTATTATGAAAATATGAAAGAATGTATGTTTAAGTAACTAATGTAGTTCACATTTCACAACTCTGAAAACAATTTTGAAATCCTTAAATAAGTTAAAAATTAAAATCAAACTTATTTTTAATGTAATCAAATGGTCTGAAATAAAATCCGAACCGAAATATATATTTTATCATTGCTTACCACGTTGTGTAAAATTGTGTGGATACGAGACATTTCTTTAGAAAAATTCTTTATTGTACAACGTAATGGTATCCAAGATCGTTGTCCTCAAGTTCCTTTGAGTCTCTAATACAAATTATGTTTGTTTGTTTTAACAATTCTTGCAGCGTACGGTTTGTTTGCTCAATTCAAGATATATTGTTTCGTTTAATGCTACAAATAGACCAGGAGCGAATAACTAAGAAAGGACGCGGTTAATTGTCTAAAATTGTATTTCTTTTTTTAAATCAAGCGTACCTTTTGTTCGACGGGGTTTAAAACCTTCTATAGGTACCCGGGTAAGAAACACCGGCTTATGTGAGATTTTTACTCTCTAAAAACCCCCAGCTGAACCTTTTCGGGTACCGTGGCACCTCCATCCGTATTACCCGCGGTCCCTCTAGCACCATTTTTTTCGAATACCTAGTGGGTAGCTATTCTTAGGCCAATCACCGAAACCCCTCATACGACAGGAAGGGGATACCGTATCTGTATTCTTAATGACCCCAGATCACAAGGTACTAGGGCGGTTTCCACTGCCTCCTCGGTAACGTCTGCACCTTGCAGGGTCAACCTTCTCACGATTCCGCTCAGCAGCTTCCTTCTGGAGAAGTACCGTTTCACAGAATGTTACCACTGCTCTATATTCAATATAATCAAGAATGAAATGAAAACTGTCATTTCCTGATTTTACTATTTCAGTCAAAATTAAATGTAGTCTAATCATTTGTACCCACGACGACATAATATGTTTGATGTCAAGGTTATCGAACAATCTGCGGTAGGTGGCTACTGTCGCCTATACAACAAACAACGTAAAAATGAGCTGCCGAACATGGCAGGATTAAGGATAAAGGGTTAAATTAATAAATTAAATCTTTAATTTATTAATTATTAAATTAAAGAAATATTTCAGAATTTTGGTTTGTGCTCCTGTACTATATTTATATTCCCTACGTGTCGTGTGTTCAATTTCACATTGACAAAGGCTTTGTTTATCATATTTATTATCCATCAGCGTTTAATGTTTGCTTCGTTTAGGTGATTTCTACATAGCATGTTTATATTACTTCCATCCATTTATAATAATTGGAAATAATGCTAAATTTTAGTAGGGACAGGCAGGGCATAATGCGAAATTCAGTATGCCCTGACACTACTTGCCAGATCCAGACCAGAGCCAACTTGAAAAGTGAATTCCAAAGTTGAGCTTGCCGGAAATCGAACTCCGATATGACAGCTTTTAAAAAGTTTGAATGCAATTTTTATTAATTAAAAAGTCGAAGCCGTAATTCCTGAGAACTAGATTTCGTATTGGCTTGAAATTTTCCCCTTACTGACCCATTTGTATTAATCAGCCTGTACTTACATTAAAAACCTATTTATTGGCAGAAAGGCGTAGCAAAACTTTATGTTGAAATTATTCCCTATATCGGCGTATAAGCATTAGTGTTGAATTTTAATTAAAATTACATTAATTTATTACGTGAATTTTATCACAACTTAGTTCAAGCTCATTTTCAGTAAATGACAAATTAATAAAAATAACGAATCAAACCAAAACCAAAGTTAAAACTAAATATTTCTATATAGTTTACCTTAAGTTTATACATTTTAACAGAAAACACGAGCTTCTCATGGGCCATTAATGTGGAGATTAATGAGGGCAACCTTTTTTGCTGACGCTTATCCACCGAGTGACAGAATGGACATTATGTCACATTAATTCGTAGGCTTTAAAAAAGTAGAAATATCTAGATAGGATTTTATCAACATAAGTCAGCCAAACTAACCACCTCTATACAGAAGACTTGTATGTTTATGTGCGTCAGTAAGTCAACATGTACGGGCCTGTAGCACCCGCGCATTTATTTGGCCTAGCTGTTTTGGTTAGACCTAAGTGGGCAGGACCTCCGGTCAAGGAGGGCTCACTGGTCAGCCGTTCGACTGTTAGTCGAGGAGGAGAGGGTCGTATTTTCCATACAAGTTGTACTAGTATTGAGGTCTTTATTATGCCGGAGCAAAGAGAAGACTGATTTCTTTTACATACAAAATGGCCTATTTATCGTATGATACTAACTAACTTACAGAACTAGTGGCGGTCGTGCCATGAGTCGAACAAGACTTGCACCAATAGCGCGCAAGTGTGGCAAGACCGCCCGAAATAATAATACCTAATTACGAGTGTTCACTCCCGCACTATATCTCTGTCTCTTTCTAACACTATTTATTTTATTTACACAATTCACTGTTGTTTATTACTTCTATAAGTCGTTTTAAACACTATTCTATACTATACATTGTATTCCGAACACTATTTTATTCTATACTAGCTGGTGCCCACGACTTCGTCCGCGTTGAAAAATATTAAGTAGCCTATCCAGTGTCCCGTACGTCCAAATGTTTATCTACCAAGTTTCATGAAAATCAGTTAATTCGTTTCAGAGTTATGGAGGAACATACATACATACAGAAAAAAATTCTAAAAATCGTGAATTTAGTTTCCATGTATAGAGCCTATAAACACGATATCTGAAAACAAAGTAACTTACTCCATGACCGACCCTTACAGATTTATTATTAGTATTGATTGATGTACACTGTAGGCTGTGCCGAACACAACATGAGTTAATTTTATTCACATTCGCAGTAATGTAGGTATGTGCTTAGAGGCGACCGTAGCCAACTACCATTAAGTAGAAAGTCAGATTGCCTGCTACAATCGATACTAACATTATAAAGCTGAAGAGTTTGTTTGTATGTTGGTTGAAAGCGTTAATCTCAGGAACTACTGGTTGGAATTGAAAAATTATTTTTGTCTTGGATAGTCCATTTATCGAGAAAGGCTTTAGGCAATATAACATCAGGCGGACGAAGTCGTGGGCACCAGCTAGTTTCTCATAAAAACGAAAACAAAAACTTAGTTGTGATTTTGATTTTGTAAGTGGCTACCGTCGCCTATAATACAAGAAACACCACAGGAATTTCATGTGCGCTGCCAATCATAGTAGTATTAAGGATAAGTTAGGGAGGTATAGGGAAATGTGCTCAGAATTCCCTTACTCAAACACAACAGCACATATATGTGCTGATATTTCACGGTGGTCTTCTATAAGGGGGTGGTTACTTCCCCCAGACGGGCTGCCCAAGTGACTGCGAAACTCAGTGAGCCTTGCCACTACTTAAAACTTACTAATTAACATCTACTTAAAATTAATATATATTAATATATTATAGTCAACTTACTGACTATGACTATTATCAAAATCCGTGTATGTTTTCTGGAGAAACATTCCCCCACTTAATGTACATATAATTAATAAGCAACATGTAAAACTGAATAAATATATGACCCACGGGGGTGATGTAACCCTCGGGGGAAAACTTAAAAAAAAAAAAACACACGAATTAGTATGAGTAAAAAAACCATGCAAGTCAAAATAAATAAATGTTTTCTACTAACAATAGCCACAATATAATATTTTGTACCCACCGCCATCTTAAATTCGTTTTTTAATTGATTGATTTATACCTACAGGAAAAATTCCCTATCGAGGTTGTTTCTGTACAGGTGTTTCGATGTTGCTGTAAATATTTTTTATATCTGCACTGGTAAAGAAACACTCCTGTTGTTACTTGTCTGACCGTGCATGTAGGCACTTCGAACCTAGAAGCCGTCAGACTGTCTGTCATTGCCATAAAAAAAGTAAAAGGAAAAAGTTTTGTAATGTCTCCTAAAAATGTGATATCGAAATGGCAGTTAGCTACCAATCGCACGAGCCGAGGTGTTCCTTATTTGAAATCTGTGTTCTCTATGCACGGCTTTGTGAAGCGACACAAAACCTGCATGCATATGTGTGCAATATGTTTTCGACCTTATGCTTCAGCAATAAAGTTCAATGGTACGGTAAAATATTGGCTAGTGCAAAAATCCGCTTAGGATTTGCGCGCCAGTTCCAATTTTAAAATGGTTTTTGCGGAAATGGCGTTGGATTTTGTTCCTTTTTTTTTTCAAGCGGAGAACCTCGTAAAGGTTGTAGAGATTTAGCGTAGATTAAAGAGAAATTGGACAAGATCGAAAATAAGTGTGTACATGAGTTAATATAAATATATATTATATAGTTTCTTTTTTCAATATCGTATCTAAAAGATGTAAGTAAATAAGTTTCAAACTCCATATAATTAGTGATTCTATTCAAAGTCAATGTAATTACTTAACTATTAAATCAATCAATACTAATAATAAATCTGTAAGGGTCGGTCATGGAGTAAGTTACTTTGTTTTCAGAGATATCGTGTTTATAGGTTCTATACATGATACTGAAACTAAATTGACGATTTTTAGATTTTTTTTTCTGTATGTATGTATGTATTTATGTTCCTCCATAACTCTGAAACGAATTAACTGATTTTCATGAAACTTGGTAGATAAACATTTGGACGTACGGGACACAGGATAGGCTACTTAATATTTTTCAACGCGGACGAAGTCGTGGGCACCACATTTAATATTTTTAATATTTAATTTTAATATTTTTGATACTACAATATTTATTTGCAAACAGCAAAGAACTACGTTGTTTTATCCCCTGTCGTTTTAAAGTTGGGATTGTTACAAATTAAAAATCAAAATCAAAATATTTATTCATCAAAATTAGGTTTCTCCAAGAACCTTTTTATGATAGTCGATACAAATTTAAACTTACCAAGTTCGGGAAAGGGTTTCGGGAAAAAATTAAAGATGATGAAAATCCTGAAAAGAAACCCCGAAAGAAACACAGGATTACCATTATTTTTATATCTTTAAAATAATAAAATAATAAAAATTACAATTATTTCAATTAATTATACACAAAATCACTGTAATATAACATTTATATTCGCGTTTCTATGAAGACACACACCCAATTTAACATAGGTGACTATTCTAAGAGACAATAATATGAAGGGATACATTTTTTTAAATGAAAGTACCACTAGTAAGGGGATATTATTTGAAAAAGATAGATACTTTTACTTAGTGGATAAGATATTTGGCAATATTTCCTTGGTTAAACCGTTCGAACGGAGTGTCGAAGCGTATCAACTGGAGTCTCGTTAATGTCTTGGCATTCGGTTTTTGCTTCATTGTTGTTTTTTTTTTTCCCTTTTTTTTGTCGCAATCTTTATAAACTTTATAGACTTTTGTTTCTGTCAGTTATTCTTATTTTCCTAAAACTATACGCAGAGCGATTTATGAGTATACCTAGTAAAATTATGCAAAAATATTGTTTTCTCCGTGTTTCATAGTACAGGGGTTTTAATAAAATTATATTATGCAATTTAACATATTAATGAATTAATAAATGAGCTTGATTAGTAAATTATTATAAAAATTTTAAAGAAATCAATATACTATTTTTATTTTCACAGTATCTATTAAAAGTTAATATACAATTTAATATAAGAAGATTGAAATATTTAACAAGTAAATATAAACTCGTTTTCCTAGTCATTCTTATGAAAATACTACAAAAAATTAATGTTGATTAAAAATAAAATAAAAAAAACATGTTGATGAGAAAACCACAGATTGTCATTGTTATTTTATTTTTTAATACTTTTAATTTTAATTATTTAAAATAAGGAGGTTTTTTGTCGGTTTCCAACAGCTTTCCATTACAACTTACAACAAAATCAAAATATTTATTTATCAATTAGGTTTCTCCAAGAAACTCTATGGTCATTATAAATATAAATTTACCAGTCTTTCGTAACATTTATTCAAGTATTTTATTTTATGTTGTATATGTTACTCAATTACGTTCAGATAAACTTAAACAAAGTTACAATCAATGACAGGGTTTAATGCGATGACAGTAATGTAAATACTATTCGACGCCATCTGGTAAAGCATTTAATCTAAATAAAGTTAGAGACGAGCGGCGGCCGCAAATTTATTGTATCCATTGGCTTCGGTGTTGTACTAAATAATGTATTTTAATGCTTATAGCATTGTTTATAGCTTAAACAGCTAGGTAGCTAGATACCTACTTGAGGAAAAATTGTTTTTTCTAACTGAAAAAACAAAAAAATAAAATAAAACAATAGTATATCGGTCGAAACAAAGAACTGTTTCTCATACATTTCTATTATTTGTTACATAGCGCTAACTATTTTCTTTATCGTAAGAATAAGATTGTATATTATATATAACTAGTAACTAGCGAGCCACCCCCGGCTTTGCACGGATTTTTTACTGCTAATTATACATAAAAAAATTTCCTCCTTTAACGCTCTTTCCATCATGTGAAAACCGCATTAAAAGTTGCAGTTTAAAAGATCTTAAGCGTACATACAGAGGGACAAATGTCGGAAAGCGACTGTTTTGTACTATGTAAAGATATACAAAACAATAGGTGAAACAAATACACATAAATAATAGAAATATTTCTAAATGTGATTTCAACAAAGGTCAGCAGACAAAGACGAAGGACAAATGACACTATTGTCTAAATGCTACTTCTACTTTCGCACTGAAAGTTTGCCGAAAGAAGTAACTATGCAAATCCTTAAATTGCCAAAAGACAATTGTTTCAAAGCATTCTTCGTAAGACTTGCACATTTTTGTGTAAATCATAATAATTATAATAATCGAATATATGATTCCACTCTTCGGTGATTAAGAATAATAAGTTTATCATACCAGCGACCCCTCTCGGCTCGCATGGGTGCAATTTTTTTTAGCAAATTGTAGTTGTAGTTGTTTTTCTCCATTTAACGTTCTTTCCATTAGTGAAAACCGCATGAAAGTCTGTTCAGTAATGTTTTTTAGATTATCGCTAACGTAAGTTATAAGAAAAAAATTATCTGTGGTGGCTCAGTTTAATGCCAATGTGACTTAAATAAAAATAAAATAAAATAGCCTTTATTCAATGATAAGTTACAGAAATTTGATTATACCATGATGTGCTTCAATAATATATATATCAATACTAATAATAAATCTGTAAGTGTAGGTATTGTATGTATGTATGTATGTTCCTCCATAACTCTGAAACGAATTCACTGATTTTCATGAAATTAAAATAAAAATAATTATATATATTCATATAAATTATATACTAGCTGGTGCCCACGACTTCGTCCACGTTGAAAGATATTAAGTAGCCTATCCTATGTCCCGTACGTCCAAATGTTTATCTACTAAGTTTCATGAAAATCAGTTAATTCGTTTCAGAGTTATGGAGGAACATACATACAGAAAAAAAATCTAAAAATCGTCAATTTAGTTTCAGTGTCATGTATAGAGTCTTTAAACACGATATTTCTGAAAACAAAGTAACTTACTACATGACCGACCCTTACAGATTTATTATTAGTATTGATTGATATTTAATTATATTTAGTTTTATCTTTAGTCTAGTCTTTGAATTAGACATCTACAACCTTATCATGTTGTCTGAAGACATAGGCCTCCTCCAAATCATGCCACCTGCTGCGGTCTCCACCTTTTGGGAAGATCATCGTCCCATCTTCTCAGATGCCTTCCCTTTTTTCTTTTTCCTTTTCTTGGATACCATTCCACCACTATCTTGGTCCACTTATCCACTCTTTCTCTCATTATGTGACCCATTTTGACGACACGTTTGGTCTAGTGGCTAGTAAACCTAGCTGTTAACCAAACGGTCGCGGGTTCGAACCCCGCTAGGGGCAAATGTTCATGTGTTAACATTTACCTTTGTACCTGAGTCATGGATGTTTGTATTTATAATATGTATGTATTTACAAAAAAAGAAGTAATCTATGTATTATATCAACTGTCTGGTATCCATAATACAAGCATTAAGTTGCTTAGTGTGGAAGTAGATGGTGCTGTGTGGAATGTGTGAAGATATTTATTATTTATATATTATTTCTAAATTTGAAATTGGATTGAAGTTGAAGTATATCTAAATTTAAATCGTGAGATAGTTTTACTTTCTTCATTGTGAGGTAGTATGTTCATATTATATAGTAAGAGTTTGAGTTTTATTCTCAAGATATTGTCTGTAAGAAATTCAAAGCTACACTCGATACCCCTTGAGTTTCGTCTACGGAATTCAATCTAAATGGCTGAAATTTCTTCTACCTTCGATATTGAACATCCTGTAAAAGGCTACCTCAAATTACACGAAATACTTCGCAGCCTTTACACTTAACGATATTTTACAAAATATTTACTCAATTAGGTACTTAAAGACGCTGAACATTCTTCTCAGTACTTAAAGTAAGGCATGTTATTAAATTAAAATATTTTATATTTAATCACTAACATAGTAATAGTAATAGTAAATTGATAGACCCTATCACAAATTTCACTTTTTGAAAACTTTTAATTTGAAAAATAATTTTGAATTTAAAAAGCACAAACTGATTGGAAAATTTTAACAGGTTGTTGCGTTTGCGGCATCAGTTCTTATACCTCCCTATCCTATCTTATCCTTAATCCTACTAAGGTCGCTGAGACATTTACTTTAAAAAAATATATCTCGTTCAATATAAATTTCTTTATGAAATTAAACAGTATAAAAGTATTATATGTTTTGTGATTGTGTACTTACAGCGTGCACAAATTGCTTTTTTGAAAAAAAAAATTAATGTACAATCACGGCTCGTTAAAATGACAAAAAGAATAGTATCCTGAGTTTCTTTCGGGGTTTCTTCTCAGTATCGTCATCTTGGCTTTTTTCCGAAACCCTGGTAAATTTAAAATTATAATGACGATCATAAGAGTTTCTTGAGAAACCTAATTCATAAATAAATATTTTGATTTTGATTTTTTTTTACGATTTTATTATATACTAGCGGCCTGTTCCCAGGCTTCGCCCGGGGTGCATTTTTTTACGTAAAAACCTTCCCTGATTATCCCTCTATCCATGAGTGAAGACAGAATTAAAATCGGTCCAGCTGTTCTCGAGTTTTGCGCTTAGCAACACATTTAGGGATTCATTTTTATATTATAGATTACGACTCTTTCACAGAATTTTCAGACACAATTTCAAATAAAAAACAAATAAATCGATTTAAACATCAATACACAAAATTCTTGAAACTTTACTTTTTGTACAAAGCAAGTATCTAAGTACATAAAAGATTTCTATTATACCTTTGAGCCCATAGAATTGTTAAAATCAAACTTGCATCAAACCTTGTTTAAATAATTGACTTTTATGGGTCGCTGAGTTTTTCACTTGATGGCTTTGGGATTTGGATACATTATTTATTAAAGGTGGACAACGAATTTTATTAACAGAAACGGATGTTTTGGTTAATATTGAAGACCACAACTTAATGTTCGCATTATACATTATAAATAACTAAATGGTGCCCGCTACTTCGTCCGCATTGATAAAGCAATATATCGCCTGACATCGTTATTAGATACACACACTTAGCCAGGAGTTAGTTTCCTTAATTTTAGATGATCCCTCGGGAATACTACTTTTTTCTGGATGAAAGGTACCCTATGTCCTTTCTGGTGTCTCAGACAACGTGTATGAAAAATTTCATGGTGATCGGTTCAGTAGTTTTTGTGTGAAAGAGTAACAAACATCCATACATCCAAACAAACTTTCGCATTTATAATATTAGTACAGATTATTATTATTATTATAAATTTGAAAGTAACTTTGTTTTAACTACTCAACCGATCATTGAGATGCATTACACGTTGTCACGGATACAGGAAAATACATAGGGTACTTTCATCCAGAAGAAAGTTCTGTTCCCAAGAGATAATGAAAAAAATGTGGCGACGCCTCTGTCGTCAGAGATGGCGGCGTACCGTCTTACAGCAAAAAAGATATCAGCCATTAGTTTATATATTATCAGTTATTTATATTTTGTCAGATATATATTTTTTATTATTTAGACGATTTCAAGGAAAACGACTTCAAATTATACTATGACATGAAGATTACTAGTACCTACTACATATTCGGTCAGTAATAATTCTTCAGGTTTTGTGATCGGCTTTTTCACCTAAATATGAAGCTAAGAGCGCAAATCTCGAAAACTGTTGGACTAATTCGGCTAGGTATTTTCTTTAATCCGAGGAAAATTCTTATGAGAAGAAAAATTTGACAACATTCCTTGCGAAGCCGGAGGCGGGTCGCTAGTATTTTATTTATTTGAAAAGTTTATCAACTAAAGATACTTAATCACAACTAACTACTTAATACTTAACTACTAATACTTAACTAAACAATACTTGTGCAGGTCTATTCTGCTTTCACGTTCAATTGCGCACTTGCAGCATTCCTGGCGTCGCTAAATACTTTACTTCCGAAAGCATACTCCGCCAAGCATGAATTTAAATTATAGGAAAGCACAAAAATTTAAGTAAAATTATGATTATATTATATATTAGGGAAACATACAATATCTCGCTACACATTATACATACACGTACAAGAAGAACATAAATCAGCAAAGTTTCCACTAAATTACTAAAACATATAAATTACAAGTCATTACGAGCTAGGAGAAAACACAAAAAAAAGCAAGAAACAGTTAATAAATACCATATAACATACAAAATAAACAAATAAACTGGCCATAACAAAAAGGACACTACACAACTATATTTTCGAGAGCTTGTTTAAGGTTTCGTTTATAGGCTCCTATAGGACAACTGAAAATATCCAGATCTAGCAAGTGTTCGTTATAAAATTTGCAAGAGCGATACAAAAATATGTATATGTATATAATATTATGATATGACGAGTACCTTACTGCTGTAAAGTAGATTACCCACAAAGTCCCATCACGATAGAAAAACAAGGAAGGGACATTATTATTAGGGTACTATTTAAACTTTGCTCCGAAAGGGTTCAGAAAAATGAACCGTGAAATCGAATTTCGCCGTGTACCCAACATATTCGGCATAAAGAGAGGATTCTCTCATTTGTGAATTTTATGTTTCGCCAGTAGACTTTTTTCAGGTATTTTTCACGCATGATAAAAATAGGAGGTAGGTATAAAAAGTGAGAACAAAATGCTGATAAAAAAATAGAATATCAAACAATTTTTTGTATTAAAGGCGTATATATATATTAAGACATTACAAAAAAAATTCATTACATTAATAAGTATATTTATATATAATTTTTGAATATAATTAAACTTTATAAATAAAAATATAGGTATACATATAATGTGTACTGGTTTATTTATGCATTATTTTCGAAATAATAGTAGGTAAGTAATATGGTAAAAAAAAATCAATGAAATACAAAGCGGATGTTTGTATTTTGAAATTAATTTCTTTGTTTTTGAATACAAAAACAATGTGGATTAAGTTCAAACAATTGAGGCTGTCTTCCAATACTTCTACTTAAGGAAGTACAAATTGGAAACAAAATCCACTCGACGTTATTACACTTTACATTTGTAAATTAACTTTTATACCTTTGTGACAATCTTATGAAATGAAAATCTTTAAAAATATTTAAACCTTTTATGAGTAATTTTTTTGATATATCAACTGATATATTGAAACTTATCTAACAAATTTTATTTGTAAACAAAATTTAAATTTATTTAAATTGAAAATTAATAATAAAAAATCTTTCTATTTTAAATAATGTTTTTAATATAATAATAAAAAAAATCGCACTTTTCCTGACTTTCATTTGACGCCCTTACAAATTTTGTTTATTTTGAATCACAACGAATTTGTATAATTTTGAATATCAATTATATAAAAGTGTCATTAATAAACTTTTCATGGAACTAAAATGAAATAATATTTATATAATAATTAAAAAAAAAATTTTCAAAATGAACTTCAATCGAGTTAATATGATATTAAAAGTTGCCAAATATTAGGGGTTAAAGTATGAAATTGCCGATTTGTACTGAAAAATAAAAATTCGTTTTTTTTTTTAATTTAACATATTTATTTAATCAAAATAATTACCATTATTATCTATACATTGCTGCCATCTAATAGGAAGCTCATTTATGCCTTTGCGATAGAACTCTGGTGATCTAGATTCGACAAACTGTGTGAAAGCATTTTGCACTGCCTCCTGAGAAGAAAACTTTTTATCACGCAGAAAATTGTCCAAATCACGAAAAAAATGGTAGTCCGTTGGAGCAAGGTCTGGCGAATACGGAGGGTGACGAATGGTTTCTAATTGCAGTTCCTGTAGAGTTAAAACGGTTTCTCGTGCTGTATGAGGTCTCGCGTTATCATGGAGCAATAATGGTGAAGATCGATTCATAAGTCGGGGCTGTTTCACTGCTAGTTTCGCTATCATTGTTCGGAGTTCGGCGCAGTAGACATCTGCCGTTATTGCTTGACCAGATCGGAGAAAGCTATAGTGAATAACACCACGCTGAGACCACCAAACAGTTACCATTACCTTTTTATTGGTAAGCTTTGCTTTAGGACACTGTTGCGGCGTTTGACCTGGGGTCAGCCATTGCATTTTCCGCTTACGATTATCGTAAAGAATCCATTTTTCATCACATGTCACAATTCGATCCAATATTCCTTCATTTCTGTATCGATTCAACAAGGCAACGCAAGTTTCAACACGCGTTTCTTTCTGCAGATCAGTCAAATCATGAGGCACCCATTTTTCATATTTTTTTATTTTATTGATTTGACGCAAATGAGTCAATATTGTTGGTAAGGTAACGTTAAACCATGCCGCTAATTCCTGGGTAGTTTGGCTCGGATCGGCTTCCACCATCTCTTTCAAATCATTGTTATTCACCTGTGTGGGCGGTCTTCCACGTGGTTCGTTCTTCAAATCGAAGTTTCCATCACGAAAGCGTTTAAACCAAAATCGCACAGTGCGTTCATTAGCAGTCCCCTCTCCAAACGCAACATTAATATTGCGAGCTGTTTCTGCCGCGTTAGTTCCGCGTCGGAACTCGTATTCAAAAATCACACGAATTTTCGAAGTATCCATCTTTATTGTCTAAGCTGAATAAAAAAAACAACTGAAAGTTGATAATCGAATGTTGCACATTTTTTAAAAGAAGAACTACATAGGTACCGTATGAAAAAAGTTTCACTCAAAAATCTCAAACCATGAAGGCTCTATGTCAATTCGAAGTACCTATTACAATAAAACGGCAATTTCATACTTTAACCCCTATTATATTAGAGGTAGTGACAATAAATTCAAAATTTGCTATACAGCCTTATAAATAAGATTCAATAATACAGAAATGTACAAAAACACAAAATATATTTGTAACACATATAATTAGACCAATATATCTAATGTCTACTTGTCTGTGTAAAATTAGATCAATTGGTTTAAAACAAGTCTATATTTCAAATGCGAAAAATAACCACATATTGTATGTAATATACGTTTATTAACAATCACTTAACATTTCACAGTATTTATATACAATCACATCAATATATATAACTTTAGCACTAGGTACTTTGAACTCTACAATAGACACGATTCCTTTAGAATTGCCGCTTTAGATAAATCTCTATTATATCATTATTGGCAGAGCATTTTGCATCCTCGTAGACTTGTTTGTTTTCCAATGACGGTCGCCATCTACAATGAAGTAGTCCTTTATCCTGTCTGCCACCTTTTATCATAAAACGACAGCTAATTTCGCCTTTGGTAAGTGGTGTTAGCTAACACACGTAATGGTGAAATTCTGAACGGAGCCGGTACTATATAAATAATCCTTGATGGTATCTTTGGGGGTTTCGGCAAGGAAATAGTTTCACTGTAGTAGAAATGCTCTCCTATAGGCGCGAAGGTCCGCCCTGGGATCAAACTTATTGCCTTTGGTAACCGCGGTGTCGCCGGAGAGCTTAGACGACTAGACGTTGACTTTTCTTTAGCTTGTCCATCTACCGATTGCATATTCTGAAATAATAATAAAATTATCATTTAAGTACTGATGGCGCGCGAGTTGAATGCAGAGCTCGGGAATGCGATAGTCCTGTGACCTATATAGAATTAATGATGACAATATCTCGATAAATTTCAACATTATTTTAAGTAACATTTTAAGTTTAGAAATAAAACAATGTAAAAGGTCTTCGATGCCTCACGTTGCGCGCCACTTGTAAAAGACCCTCCATGGCCCCATTTTTTTGGCATTCATTTTTTCGGGAATATTTTTCGCCATTTCCCGTGCTTGGCGATGAATAAAAACTTGTTTTTTTGTAACAGAACTTGATTGACTCGGATCAAACATTATTAAAAACAAAAATAACACGCGGCTGCAACTTGAATATTAACGCGATAACACAGTAAGCGTATGATAGTTGTCGAGGACAGCACGCACATCACTACACTACAGGCGTGCGAGACGCGGCGGGGGGAGATGCTCCCGCCCTTCACCTCAGGCCCCGACTGCATTCAACTCGCGCGCTATCAATATGTGCATGAGTTTTAATAGTTATTTTATTACGTCAAAGACTGAATCTTTAATTTTCAAAATTATATCCTTACCTGAGCTGAATACAGCACATTGAAAAAGGTCTCCCTCGCAGTGCGAACAAGATATGTGGGCAGAATCTCATCGATCCATTCGTGTAGCTGAAACAATTTTCAAAAATCCAAAATGAACTTCAATTGAATCATTTATTTATGTAAATACAACTTGAGTAATAATATTGTTTTTTCTTTCTATACATGGAAAATATAAACATTTGTACCTAAATAATGTATTAGGAACGAAATAAATGATAAAATTAAAATGAATCATGATCTGCATTTTAGATAACAATATATTATATATACTGATATATAGATTATAGATATTAATATACTAATATACTGAATTTTATTTACTGTTGATTTTATTAAAGATACTTGTAATATTAGGATGTTGTTTTAATGAATATTTGCTTTTTATATGAATTAGGTACAATAAAACTTCCTGCTCAACGATACACAGTACAGTAGACAATCTATGTCTATGGTTGGTGTTGCCAACACGCAGTTTATAAAGCTAATACAAAACTGCACATAAAATTAATGGAAAGAAAAAGAAAAACAGCTTACCTCCTTTTTTAAGCACTCCCCTATACACAAATCCAACGGGGCTATGTACGGAAGATGTTCCATTTTAAAAATAATAAAAACAATTGTTTTTGTCGCGTACAAATTGAACTTGTTCTTCAGGTGTTGAACACAAAATGAACTAAAGTATGATTGTACATTTGATTGACTTATATACTTACGAAATCTATTATCTCCTTAATTAGTTTTGCAGAAAATTATTTAATTTTGCAGAATTAATAAATGCATGCATGATAATTAGATAATTATAGACAGTTAAAATATTACTCATACTGCAGTGCAGGATAAAGATTATTAAATTGCACTAAATATATTTTGGACAATACAAAAAAAAAAAAAAAAACAAGCTCTCAATCATTCAAATTCAAATTATTTATTTGCCTGTACATGGGTGTAAAAACAGATAATATCATAAATAATATCACGTCAATTTAGTCAAGTCAAACAATTATTACACAAAGTCAAAGTAGGTATAATTTAAAATGCATCAGAACCCTATTGTAGAAAGTGTAATTTAAAAACTCATCCAGAGCATAATAAGATTTCCCTACCAAAAACTCCTTTAGTTTTTTTTTATTACTTTTTTAATAGAAAAGCTTGTATCTTACTATATATTTTAGGAGCCAGACAGAAAACACTTATGCAAATATTTAGTTAAACCAATATTATAGCAATCGAAATTATAAAACGAAAAGCGTAAACGTATAGGTATCGTTATGTTTGGCTTTGGTGCGTTTTTATGCGTGCGTGTGCGTTTTTACATGTGGAAAGTGATTCCTTGTTCTTTTTTATCACGTAAAGTGCTACAGGAACAACATTTCACGACGCAGGCGGCATAATTAAATAGTTATTTTAATTACTCATTACGTGTACACTTAATCAACGCTAGCAGCGTAATGGCAGACGCCGAGCTTACTATGGTTTGTATGTGTGGGTGTTAACGTGTAAATACACGTTACCGAGCTTGCTACGGCGCTTCACTTTATTAGTAATATGGAATTCCGTCCGTTGTTTTTTCTAGGTTCATGTCCAGAGCTTAGTAATGTTAAGCCCCGCCCTTTTTTAATAAATCTATTTTTATTTAATGAATAATACATTTTGGGATATTTCATTTTTTCTTATGTTATAGTCTAAATGCTAACTAAATAAACAGCTGCTTTCACTAGCGATTCCTAGACATAACAAGACATAATCGTGTTTCCTGTATACAACAAGAGTCCTCGTATTTATATTTTTATTAGTAAACGCTAATAATGATAATGCTTTCAAAAGAATTCCTGGAATTCTTTTAAAGTAAGTGCTAAAAGTATATCTAATAATTTTATTTATGCGAATAGTATTCATTGGGTTAATTATTAATTGCTAATTTAAAAGTCGAAAAAAAAAATATTATTTTCTTTTTGTCATATGCATTTTATTGTTTATAGTAAACTTGTACTTTAAGATAGTCTAAGTATTAAATTATTTATTTTTTAACTAACAATTATACTTAACACATATTTCATAGAACCAACAATGAGTTCATATTCATTTTATGTTCTTCATATTTTCATTCATATTTTATGAAAAATAATTATTAATTGAATTAATACTAACAATTATACTAGAAGTTGTCAAAAGATATTAAAAAAGTATTTAATTCTAAGTTATACAACTTTATAATTAGATGTTACGATGGACTTAGCATTAGGGGAAGTCCCCTAAGCCCGGACGGCTCCTAAAGCCGGACAGGATTTGAATCAGTGCGAAGAAGAGCGCCAATTTTTTGGTTGTGCCACGGTTAGGAAGCTTCTCCCAAGTGAATTGTGAGGGGGGCGTACCAATAGCCAGTGCTGACTCGTTCGTCCTGGAGCGTGGTGCGAATTTTAAGGTTAGTAAAAATTTTGTTCGAATTAATTTTTTGGGGTCTGTAAATAGTATTTAAAGTATGGAATGATATTAATTATTATTGCTATAGTACTAATCTGATATAACTCATGCGTTTTTTTGTGATTCATAACACACAATTTGAATGAGATTTTTTTTTGTATGCACCTAAGAGTCCCTAAGTTCGGACACCCTTAAAGTCCCCTAATACCAGACAGTTTTAGAGCAAGTTTGTTTTTGTTTTTGTTTCTTGTTTTTCAGATTCAACATGGATAAACCCAAACCGAGATGTGAGAATACCGCCAAACATGAAATATTGAAAAAAGCCATCGCTAAAGTGATGTCAAATTTTTTTTTGCAGCTTGTATGTACCTACAATTAAGATTTTCGGATTCTATAGAAAACGTTCCTGATTATAACCAAAGTTAATTAAAATTGTGATTAGTTTTCTTTATTAACTGATGATTTGTTCTATTGTAATAGATATTGTTATGAATTGCTTGTTAAGTTTAAAAATGAACGAAAAGTTGGCTGTCCGTCATTAGGGGACCTTTTTGAAAACGTCCGTTTTTCTATGTTAACTGTTCCTTATTATCTAGTACATTTAAAGTAACATTTGAGACTGCTGATATATCTGTGTTGATTAGGTATATAGTTGAGAGCTTATTAAAGAGAAATACCAAACAAATTAGTCTATTACACGATTCTTTTTATTTTTTTTATTCCTTAAGTGTCCGGTTCTCGGGGACCTCCCCCTAGTTATTTTAATTGCAACAGACACAAATATTAATTTATTTCCAATTAAATTACAACTTTTGCGACCCCGTGATGTCGTTTTTGTTTTCTCGTGACAGTTGCCATTTACCATCAAGTATATTACCATCCTATCTGCCGCCTTATAAATTGACAGCTAAGTGATTTTCACTTGTTCTTCATTGGTAAGTTTAAAGTGGAATTAGCTGACAAGCGCAACGGTGAAATTCTAAAAGGCGCCGGTATCACATAATGCATCCACGAAGGTATCTCCGGAGCTTCCGGTAACGAAATTGGTTCACTGTAATGATAGTGTTCTCCTATATGCCCCAAAGTACGCCCTGCGACCAAAGTTACAGCCTTTGGCAAACGCGACTTCGTCTGAGAGCTTGGGAGATTTCCACCTGTGGATGACGAAGGCTCCTTTTTGCCTTTCCTTGCCTCATCTACCCATTGTGTATTCTGAAATAACAATACTATTATTATTTATATGCAGGTTTTTAATAATTGTTGTATTAAAAGTCAACGATTTAATTTTTACAATGTGTCGAACATTTGGTATATTTGAAAATAATGTCAATTTGAAAAATTGAGCTGAATATTTTATATGGAATCTATGTATTTAAATAATTTAAAAATATACATTGAAAAATCGATTAATTAGAAATGTACAGCCTCACCTCATAGCCAGAGAAGTCGCCTGGCTTTGAAGACTCGTCTTTCCACATTTCTTTCTTCGCTCTCAGCATGTTCAATGCTTTGTATACAGCACTTACTCTTTGTCTCTGAAAGAATATTTAGACGATTACCATTTAATACATCTTTCACATAATATAATATAATTCGATACTACATTATTTATTTAGTAGGAAATCACTGCTTAAA
This sequence comes from Synanthedon andrenaeformis, assembly GCA_936446665.2. Lineage (NCBI taxonomy): Eukaryota > Metazoa > Arthropoda > Insecta > Lepidoptera > Sesiidae > Synanthedon > Synanthedon andrenaeformis. The sequence continues at coordinate 1,280,073 of OW387790.2, read as the reverse complement.
ATAACTTTAAATTTTTTTTTTAGATCACTTTAACAAAAATGTTGTTACTTTACAGCGGAGTTGAGTAAAAGAGTAGTAATAGCTGCCGCTGTGCCCAGTTAATGAGCAGAGAAAGCTATGTACGAGAATAAATTCTAAAGAATTGTATTGTAGGCAGAACTTCATTGATCCATTCGTGTAGCTGAAACAATGTTAAATAATCCAAATTTCAGTTAAATTAAATAAGAAACATAATATTTATAAATAGAAAAAGGAGAAACATTTACCTAATTCTATGTTGCAAATAATATAATTAAGAATAATTAAAATAAAAAGTTAAAATTAATAATAGTGGACTACACAAAACACATTAATGAAAATAAAACAAAAGACTTACCTCCATTTTCCAGCACTAATTTATGTACAAGTCTAACGGTGCTACGTATGGAAGATTTTCCATTTTTTGAAATAATTAACTATTATAATATCAAATTTTAGTCTGCACAAGTTGAAGTAGTACTTCTAGTGTTGAACACAAAATGAAATATGGTTGTGCATTTAACTTATATACCAACGAAAACAATTTAAACAATAAATTACGCAAAAAAAAAACTTTTACAGAATATTTTAAAAGTAATATAAAGAAATCATTTCAATAGGGTGCAATAAAAATAAATAAATAGAAGTTTGGCCGAGTTTTCACCGAAATGCCATAATATTGTAGAATATCACAAAATTAATTGCACCTAATTTAGATAATTGTTGTTTACAATTTTCATTGACTTGCATTGTTATATTTGAAAAGTAGTGTCTCAAGTATTATCCAAACTATACATAAAATATTTATTTTATTTTATACTTACTATAAAATATTTACACAATTTATTTATTTATTTTAAAAGGCTAACCAACTAAAGACATACTAAATCACAACATACAACATTTACAAAAAGGAACATTACAAGTATGAATTTAAATTATAGGAAAGCACAACATTATTAAAATATCCAAAACTTACACATATATCTTACACATTATTATAAATCGATTAATTAATCACACAAGAAATAAAGAGAACAAAAGAGAAAAAAATCAATAATGTCAAAAATAAAAAAAAAAATGTTAAACTAAAAAAAAAATAGCAACATATTGTTTAATTATAGCTAAGTATTAGTAGAATATTGTTAAGATTACCAACATAATACATATAAAAGCTTTAAGAATGATTATTTTTTATTAGTAAACGCTAAAAATAATATATATTTTTTCAAAAGAATTTAAAAGAATTTATATTATAATAATTTGTTACGGCTATAAAAAAATAGCCGTAACAAATTAAATATATAGTAGGGGGAAAGACTTTGATATTGTTCATCAACTTCCGTACACTTTTACATTTTTGTTATTTGGTTTATGATATATACCTAGTACGTCACTTTTTGAATTATTTCAAAATACCTAATATTGCCGAAGTTACAAACAGTCAAAGCTTTAATATATTATTTCACACAGGCAACGTAAATTTAAACGCGTGCGTCACGAAGCGCCCGTCAGCTATCGCCTCCCAACCCCCGCCCCCGTTTCAGGTTAAAAATAATCCTTGTTGCTAATAAATAAAAAAATGCATGAGTTTTACACATTAAGAGCAGGCCCCACGAAAAAAATTCCTACGCTCGCTCCGCCCACGTCCCGCCACCCGAGAGTTACAAGTTGCTCGGCGGCTCGCTAGGATTTTTTTTAATATATCGCAAGATACAGCTTACGTAAGGTTGAATATTGCGTACATTATTTGAAGCATGATTTGGTGTGCACTAGCTCGGAACTAAACAACGTAAGTCTCAAAATTGTTTTCGTTAATTATAGGAGTAAAAATAAACCTAAGTTTATTTTATTTTGACAATCACTGGTAAACAATGTTTCCTTGCTACGAGCAGTTTTTTGGCGATATAACTCAAACCGTTTAGTAGAAAAATGTAATATTCTCCGGAAAAGGCGCCGATTTCGATCAAAAAATGTATCGAATGAAAATCACCTAATTATGTTTCTGACTTGATAATCTACAGATAAAGGTCTCAAAATATATATATGTAAATTCCACATTGATCAGATATGTGGTTGACTCAGCACATTTATTTAAAGTTCCCTTAGTTTCATAGGGCCTGGCCTTAAATAAATATAAATATAAATAAATATCTTCACACATTCCACACAGCACCATCTAGTTCCAAATTAAGCAACTATACGATTGTATTATATTATGGATACTAGACAGTTGACATACTATAATACATAGATTACTTTTTCTTTAATAAATACATACATATTATAGATACAAACATCCATGACTCAGGGTACAAAGGCAAAATGTTACACATAAACATTTGCCCCTAGCGGGATTCGAACCCGCGACCGTTTGGTTAACAGCTATGGTTACTAGCCACTAGACCAAATTAAATTAAATTTTAAAGCTGTGCCTGCTATGTATTAAATATTCGACAAGTGAATAAGTAAACAAGACAAATCTACAATTGGATGGCATCACACGGAAGACAGCGCATTTATATATGCTTTAGAAATTCCAAAACGTCACAGTAGATCTTGTATAATACTTATTAAAGAAAAAAGAAAAATACTCCTGAAACGTTCGCTCAGTGTGAAGTGTACATATACATTTTCAATTCCGTACCTAAAGAAGCCTAAATAATTGATTTGGGATACATGCATCTATACATCCGTCCCTCACTAAAAGGATTATGTTTAGGCCCGGGTAGAAACTCAAGTCTTTCACCGCCTTTCTCAAATACAGGCTCTCAAATTACAAGTAAATATAACTTAATAAACTTCTAAGCTGGCTGCCTAAGTAACAACAGCCTAACATCAACTTGACTTATTTTATTTTATTGTCAAATAGTTTCTTTCATACTATTTTATATTACGAAAAAAGATTCGTGAATGTCATATAAAACACACTATAATTACTACTTTAAGTTGTAGAAACAAGTAGGTATATTTAATTTTAAAAGAATATAAATATTTAAAATGACTGCACAACTGCTTACACTTTATTATATTTATATAAAAAAAAAATTAAAAAAATCTGCCTAAGAAGATATCTATATGTGCTATACGAGTTCTATAATGCAGCTACGAGTTAATCGAAAAACGGATATGCGAATAATCAATTCTGTTTGACGAATTATAAAAGCTTTATTTACTACTATTTCTTTGTTTTATTTGTTCCTATTTTTATATTTAAAATTAATATAATTATTTAATAGAAATGATACTTTATTTGATTTTCAATGAATATTGCGACAGTTACTAAACACCATCAAGTATGTTTATATCGAAAATAACAAATTAATATTTAAAAAAAAAAAACAATGTCAAGTTATTTATTTAAGGAAAACTCTCATTTCCATGTAAGTAATCCAGACAACAAACGGTGCTTGGTACATTTTTAACTGAGCCCTACAATTTATACCGGGTATTACCCGGATTATCCCACAAACACTGTGCACTTGTAGCGATCAAATCCGAAAACGTAAATTATAGTGTGCGTTGTATAAATTATAGATTTAACTCATCTTGATATAATTAACAGATGAGAGATTTTGTAAGTGAAATATGTAGCAGTACCATTGTTTATAAGACAGACAAAACTATTAAGGTTTTATAAGGGATTCTGTAGATAGGAGGGGTCACAGCATCTTTATAGAACATAAGCAGCGCCACAGAAGTTGCAAGTGCGTTTCCATTTTTCAAACTAGACAGAATAAAGAGAAAGAAAAAATGGGAAGGGTTAGTTAAATAAGCTCTTTCAACCCTTTTTTACTTATCGATACACTACAGCACACCTGGTGACGTAACAGTGGTTATTGCTGCCAAACGGCCTGCTCAAATTGAACATGTTCCGAATGCAGTGAGCTCTTTCACTATACTTAATGTCTTGTTATCAGCGGCAACATTTAAGCTTGTATAAGAGATGGGATTTTAAGAGTTTTCAAGTTAGCTTTATATTTCAGATCGAGTTAATATTCTCCTATATTTGTTAAGAATAGAAAGCAAAGAATTTCATTATGTTTGTTAATCATTTGTAGGGCTAAAACTCGGCTGATCTAAGAGTGTATTATTATAAGCAAGTGAATCACCAAATAACTTAATGGACTGGCACATAAAGAAGAAGAACATCAACATTGCTAATGAAAAAACATAATATAATATGATCACTGTACGATTGAGATAATTGCTGAAATAAAATCTTTCAACCAGATAAATAAATGTTCTATAACGATTGGTGGTATACGGGAAAGATTTTTAATCAAAGTCCTGGAGGCCCGCCAATAAAATATGGGGTCGTTAAAATTTTACGTGCCCTTTAAAGAGCGGAATTACGGACCCAATCTATTATCGTCCCTTCTAAGGATTTGTACGAGAAACTACGGGTTTATGATATTCAAAACCATTTTATTGTAATAAATTTAAAAAAATATGTATACGATTTACAATATTCAAACCTATGTAATTTTATATATTAGTTTGATGATGTGCTTAACTGACAGTAGTAACTGAACCATTGTAGAACGGTTCAGTTACTGACTAATGAGAACATATAGTAAAAATCTGTTATTTTAACATTACTAACAGACACTTTAATTTTATTTATGTATGATTAGGATAATAAAAGCATATAAAAAAAAGTAGGTACATGATGATATGAAAATGAAATGGTATAAAAAGATGAATGTTTTATTCGATTCGAGTACTTTTCCATATCGACAACATTTCACAAGGAAACATCCAAATATTATTATTAATACTTACATGACAGCGGCCTTCAGTATCGGAAGGATACTTGAACGAATGCCTCCGACATCAATACGAGGGTTTGGTAAGCTCCGTCATTTTTCGCAGATCTACTGAAAGGAGTAACAAATTGTGCTCAGACTTTGAGCTTTTACAAACAAATATTTATATTTCGATTTGTATTCTCCAAAATGTATTTTTTATTTTTTTGTGCAAAGTTCGGCAGAGAGGCTGTCGGTTCACTTGACGGTAGGTAACTACCGTTGTCTTATCGGCTGTAAATGCACTTACCACCTTCTTGTGAAGAGATAAAGTCTTAGTTGTACTTCAAAGTTTTTACTGAAGAAGAGAGAGAAGACTCGCATTGATTCACTGGCGTGACTCACTAAAAATTTAGTGTGAATAAATTATTCATCATTACCTAATGTTATTTCTCATTGCGATCGCGATGAAAAAAGACACTGTTAAAAAATATATATAGACAACCAATTAGCTAATTGCCAATTTTTTTTTCAACACCATTCATGGTGTCATTAACACATACTTTTCCTTAACGACTTCCGTTAACGTATGAAGGGCTATAACAGCCTTGTGGCGTTGCGTTTGTAAGTGAATTTTGGAGCCCGTTTCCACATACTCACTTATTGTACTTTTCGATTGTAATAGTCGAAATATCGCAACACTGACACATTATCATAAAAATGGGACTTAGTAGTAGGTATATAGTTACCGTCAACGAAACACCAATAGCACATCTCGGAGGGAAGACAGGTGCGCTTCGTTTATTCTGTATTTTGATGTAGCAGTTACTGTAGTGTAGGTATGTAATGGAAGCGCCTCAAAAGGAAGTTTGTTCCCACTTGTTCTATTTTTTTTAATTTATAATGTAAAAGGCAGGCTAACATCCATTTATCGGTGAGGTTACCGTCGCCTACATATGCTGCAAATACAATCATTACTTACTGAATTGTATTTCAAACAACCTTAAGCGTCAGGTCACGCCGAAACGCGGTGCGACGCGAGGAGGCGACATAGAGTTACATTGCGGTGAATCGTAGCCGACCTCACTTTCCTGGGGCCCTAGCCAAGAGCAAACGTACAGTCGTAAATGCTACGCTCAGGCTACGCTACGCTGGGAGAAAGCTTTGTGATTGGTCAAAATTTTATGTGGGCGTTACAACAACCAATCACCGGGCTCTATTTCTTTCGTTTCGTAAGAACGCTACGAAACGTTTGCATTGGTTTGGTTCTTGGCTAGGGCCCCTGTAGTCACTGCACTTACGTTTTGGTGTAGTAAATATTTCTTATATAGTACGATACTAACTGTGCCTGCGACTTCGTACGCGCTGTAGTTCGGTTTTTGAAAATTCAACCTAACATTTTGTTCAGGATAAAGTGTCTATAAGTCAATCTGGGTAATAAAATATCTGTGTGCCAAATTTCTTTCAAATTTTGCGTTATTGAACAAGCATCCAAACATATAAACTTTCATATTTATATTATTAGTATTGCTACCTTAAAACATGCACGTCGCGTCGCATTTCGGTTTGATGTGAGTTGAAGTAGGTACTAGGATTCGAGTAAAATAAAACACAATACTTTATAATCAGCAGTAATATTTTTGAATTGCTTTCAATCACATTCTGTAGTGTTATAGATTATAATTACAAAGGAAGATTTGTTTTATTCAAAATACACTTTCCGCCAAATTTTTTAGCTTTTCATTCAAATCCATCTTCGTTTCAACCGTATTAGTCATTTTAAAGGAATGTTAACTTATTGTGACTTTAGTCATAACAATACTAAGTTGTCGTCTCATTAAAAACAATTCTTACAAACAAAATAATTTCGTTTCTCATTTCGTACTCTAAGTAACACACAATGAAATTTCACTAGCACCCGCAATATTCATTTACAGATTTCACGTAAATAGGAATGTTTCTTTTTGTGTTTGCGGAACTGAAAATTATCAGACCGCAAGTATTACTAAATAACTTTTGAATGAAAATAAATTGTTCTGGTATCATTTAGAAAAAAAAAGTATATGTAAAATAACTAATGTTATAATAAACTCACGTCATGTATGTATTTTGACACCAAAATAGTGATTTCATGTACATAAGTTCAATAGCACAGAAGCCATGATCAGCGCGACTTCATAACGCGGGCCCTGACCGTCTAATATGTGTCGAACCCTTATGTATCAATATAAAATTCAGAGTAACGCTAAGAAAACCGTTTACAAAAAGCCAGATTCCGATATTTTCATACTTCACATGTATCTGTCATTAAAATGCCAGGATATTCCGCTTGCATTCTCAACAAGCAAACTTTAAGCGAGAAAAAATTACATGTGCTCCAAGCCAAAATTGATGTCTAAGAATTTTGTTAATCTTAGCACAAATAAACTTACACAACAAGTAGTATGCATAACATATTTGAGAACTACAAATGTGAATTATTTTTATGTTTAATATGTAATTTTTAACAATGCAAATTTATTACAAATACAAAACTAACCGTTCTTGGTAATTAACCCCCGACGCCCGACGCAAAAACGGGGCGTTATAAGTTTGATGCGAGTGTGTCTGTGTATCTGTCTAAAGTAATCAATAACTTACTTTAGACAGATACACTTTACTGTACTTTACACTTTACTGTGTAAAGTAATCAATAACTTTTTCTTTATTTGATCAACATATTAATCACTCATTGATAATTAATCACTCGGTAAATTAATAATGATTATCAATTAATTAATTATCAAAAACGGGGCGTTATAAGTTTGATGCGAGTGTGTCTGTGTATCTGTCTCTGGAATCGTAACTCCCAAACGGATGGACCGACTTTGATCCGGTTTTTTTTGTTTATAAGCTGACATGATCAGGATCTATAGTTAGCTATAGTTTTTATGAAGATCTGTTCAGGCGTTTCCTTTGCCTAGTTGACGAAGGGATTTCCCTAACTTTCACTGGTTCTATTGATTTGAAATTTGGTGTACTGTTACTTCGGTGATATTTCCATGACATAATAACCTTGACGTGATGCTGCAGCATCAAATAGTCTGCTGGATTCCCAACTCCTGAGCACAATATAAAGTCGAGAGTTAGTTTTTAATTTTTAACTATTTTTTTTTTTTTCAATTATTATTTTTGTATTTGTAGTAAAATACGCTTCTTGGTATAGAAGAGTTTTTTACGTTTGTAATAATATGTACTTCGTCGGTAAACAACAAAGTGATTAAAATTGAGTGATTAAAACTTAGCTACTCGCACAGTGTTAACGCCTTACTTTAAAGTAAGTATTTTCAAATAGATCAAATAGCTTTAAAATTTCAATACTTCATGATTACCAAGAAAAATTCAAATTTCAAAAATAAAAATAAAAATGTTTTTATACGTGAAAAATGTCACATGAAATTGAATTTCATTGTACCTACTTTCTTTTAAAATTCGTTTCACAGTTTTCATATAAACACTTAAGTTTAGAATACATAATTTATAATATATTTAAATAACAAAAAAGTTGTATCGGTAATAGATTTGAGTATAATAGAAATAACGTTATTTTGATTTTATGTCAAAATCTAATAATAACTCATTATAAGATATAATCTCATATAAGATATAAGATTAAATCTATTCCCTTTTAGGTTATAATATGACTGTATTTTTTTTCTATTTTTCTATTTGGATTAGAATAGACTAGAATACTGATAAATCAGTTGATTTTTACATGCATTTTTTTTTTTGATAAAAAATAATAAAAAACTCAAAATGAACATTTTTCAAAATAATTTTCGATTTTGTAGTTCCTTTCTTTCAAATCTATTACTGACAAATTTAGAGTCAAAATGTATTATAATTTTGACTTATACATTTGCATAATAATTACATAATAATGAACAAACAAAAACTTCGGTCTTTATAGTATTTTTGAATATATTTTTCGAGATCAAAATTTTTACTTTCATTGCTTATATTTTATTTAAAAAAAAAGAAATTAAAATAATATACACTTCCTTTCCCACAATGTAAGTACACGAAAAATATATTTTATACCACCTATTATGGATTATTAATACTGCTATTATTTTTTCAGAGGAAAAATTCTTTTATTATTTTTCCTCCGAAAAATTTTTGTAATTAGCATTTTCAAAAAACAAAATAACTGTGTTATTTAATAATAATTTCTTTGTTGCTCAATCTTAAATCTTTTATGTAATAAAAATCTTATATTTTTGGGAAAGTTACGTATGTATACACAGCAATGAGAACTTACATTACAAAAAAAAAATGAGAATATTCCTTCCTAAACATTTTCAATCCTTCCATTCATACATCTTACCGAAATTTGGTGTTTCAGTATTGTTGAAACTGGCAGTACATAACAATAGGTATCTTACAATTGCTAAGTCTTAAGAAAGCTTAATAATAACGCTTAAAATAGCATACAAACTTAATTTATTTTCTCACAATTAAATTATAAATATCTTTTAAAAATAACGTCATAAAATTTGCTATCAAATACAATATGCTAGAATATAAAAGTTTCAAGCAAACAACACGAAAATTTAATGTGACTAATGCATGGGTTGTAACGAATGCCGCGAAAAATAAAAACATCTGTTGTAAAACCGCAAAAAAAATCACATTTCAAAGACGGAAATTCTTTATGCTAAATCCTAATCTATCTATATAAATAATAAAGAATCGCTGAAGGCTAAAAATTTGTTGCTAAGCGCAAACCTCGAGAACGGACAGACCGATTCGTTTTTTTTTCTCTGTTCGTTCAAGTCCGAGAAAAGTTCTAATGAAGAGTAAAATTGAACATCCGCACAAATCCGGGAGCGGTTCGCTAGTTATAATTATAAAAATCGTAAATATTAATGGACATCAATTAATGCAGTTTTAAGAAAATGAAATGTCTACTGTGTGTGGAAATTTTCATTAAACAAAATGGGAAAAACATGTTACTCATATAGAATATCATTGTTTATGATATCATAATCATAATAACATATCGTATTTATTACAATATTAAATAAAAACATTAGTTACACATTATGAATGTTTGCTGCTGAATCAGGTATTTGGATAAAACTTGGCACAAAGGTTTCAGGATATTCAGGATCAAGGTGGGCATTTAAATTTTTTTTTAGCTTTTGTAAAAAAAAAAGTTATGTAATAATTAATACAATTTTCTCTTTAAACTGAAATTAAATAACAGCGATTTTAAATTAATATCTAAGTAGGTAGGTAAAGCTTACGATAATTTTTAACATCGCAATTCAAATATGCAGTTACAACCCATTTTACAGAAGGAGCATCTAGTAAATGATTATACAAACAAATAACTATTGTTCTAGCATTAATTAAACATAAACACGTTGTTGTTCTGTGCGCAACGATTTTACACTAACTTATCCTATAATATTCATTGACATCCTATGCAGTTGTAAAACTAGTCAACTGACCCGCAAACCTTTAAAAACATACCAAAAAATTGCGTAAAAACATTGCGCAAAGAATTTTTCAATACCAACAGTATGATAACGTTTATAATAAATCTAAGTGATATGCAATACATTTTAGGCAGGCTCAATTTTCGAAAGAACTTAGTTTTCAAAAGAAAGCTACCGCGCAAATGAACTAAATAACTTGACTTACTTACTTTGAGATTATTCTTCAAAAACTCTAATGAGCTATGTATAAAAGGTCGCACAACTTAAGAGAAACCTGTTTTTCTATTTATTCAGCCTAATTATTTACTTCATAAAGTAATCAATAACTTTTTCTTTATTTGATCAACATATTAATCACTCATTGATAATTAATCACTCAGTAAATGAATAATGATTATCAATTAATTAATTATCGCTTATTAATTAATTCATTTGATTTATTAATCTAATTAATCAATTTAATTAATTTAATCTAATCAAATTATATAAAAGCATTAATTAATAAATAAATTATTAGTTCAGTATATATTTTACACTTTATTAGTTTCTACAATGACAATAAAGCGGTTATCACACTTTACAATTTGAAATTTCCAATTTAGGAAATTGGAAAGTGTAATCGCAGTTAGAACAGATTGGATCCAATTTAGATTTTATCTATTTTCAATTCTATGTCTTCGATTTAGAAATCAATTTTGTGTAGTGTGCTCACTAGGTTCACTACTTAGGTTTCTAAATTGGATTCTTTCAAATTGTAAAGTGTGATAACCGCTTAAGTACGCAGTTTAATTTGTAGCAGATAATTAAGTCAAGATATTCAAGTCAAGTCAAGCCGGTTTACATAACTCATTACAGTTATCTCAGAACCACAATGTAGATAGTAAGTCGTCGTTACAAACACATAATTAATCTACTATAAAAAAATATCGCGGCACTTATTAATATAGCCTTTGGCATTCGAATTTGCTAAAAAAATGCCCACCCGAAAACAAAAATGGAATATTCCCAACCGACATCTCACTATTTGTCCCATCCCCGAACCATAACTTTTTCAATTCTTATATTAATAGTTATATACTAAATATGAAGTTAAAATGTGTGAACAAGCTTCTTATATTTATAATAATAAAAAGTATTATTTAAACTTTTAATTTTATTTCTATGTATAGATTTCAAGATTTTTTTTTATTTTCATATACATAAGTAGTAATTTATCTAACTATACTTCTCTACTTCTAGTGCACTAATATTTTTCGTAGCCGTGGTCAATACTACCAATAGCCGTAAGTGTGTTATTATATTTAACTTAATAAAATAATTGAAAAAACTTCTTGAAAGTCACAGCATAAAAGGGTTGTCCACCTGATTGTATAAAAATTATGAATTAAGAATAAAGAAAAAACGCAGATAACTTAGTTAAGCAAAAGGGAACACTAATCATAATTCAAGTCAGGTCTGGATTTAAAAGACATACTACTTACTACTTATCCTTCACTTCCTTAAGGATAAGGAAAAGGAAATTACTAAATCATTAGAAGTTGTAAGGGTGGTGGATTCTGGCATTTCTGACTCACTCAAAGAACGTGCTCAAATCCGAAATAAATAAGAGAATTATATAATTTCAAAAAAATATCAAAATTATATAACTTTTTTTTAAAGTTTCCAAAAACTGAGTTACTTACTTAACTACACCTGTTATCAGAAGTGACAGTTGCTATAAATCAGGTGAACGACCACTTTATTCCATCGTCTTAATCCATTGTATCATATCAAATATTAAATTGAAATTATCATTTTATTAAACTAATCAAATAACTAAAACGTTTATAAAACTAAACAAATTTATTATTGATAAATAACACACCTTACGGCCGCACTAAGAAGCGTACTATTATTAACTGTTTTGTGACCATCAGTTGGATAATAAAATACTCTTTTCTTACAAATCGGAGTAATTTTACCACAAAAATATTATTGCTTTCAGAGGTTTTGCGTTACCGTTAAAAATATTCAATTATTATTATTATTTTTATAAACTTTATGTTTTCATATTCTTTAATGGCGCCCCTTTAAGCCTTCATGCACGCTTTCATAACTTATTTACGCACATTGAATTAAATATTAATAGAATAAGCACGCTGATGTAATATACAAACTACTCACTCCGCTCGGTCTCTTAACATGATCTGTGAAGTGCAGATTCATTATATTATTAATTATAATTAATCAAATTAATCATAAACTGATATCTGCTTAAATGAGAATTCTTTTAAGTGCATATTCATTATAAATTATTAATTAATTAAACACTTAACAGAGCCCTGGTTAAACGAGAGTGCTATTAAGTTTAGCTTCACCATATTAATAAATAGTTAATTAGATAATAATCAAAAAATACTAACTATGTTAAATTAAGGATTATTTTTATTAATGTCACTTTATGTTTAATTACTTCAAATTTTAATTTTAAATACTTGGTGTAGGTATTATAACAATTTTACATATTATGTTTCAGTCGGAAGTGACCGAACGAGTTGAGCAGTAGAATTTGTTTAGCGCGCTGACTCTATTCAATGAAGTAATTAATTTTATTTAATTCAATGTAAACGCATGACCACTAGCTGTACGAACTATTTACCGTTTCAAAATGAAAAAAGTGTGAGAATAACTTTTATGGAAAATTATTACATCAAAACTTTTTGGCGATATACTTTTCGAAATACTGCTTATGTATCCGCCGTTACTACATATACATATATAAATATAACTTCTTAAAATTAGCGATCCAAAAATATAAAATATACAAGTTGTATTCGTATGCGCCCTCGGGTGCCCACTCGCCGTAAGCGAATCGCTTCCTAAACACATAGGTCTCAAGATTCATTTTCACTTGGTACTGTCATGCGACTTTTGCCGTTACGCTACCAGAGGGTGCAAAAGCCGCCACAAATGGACGGTTATATTCAATTTGCGTCGTGCGACATTCATCATTTTCTCAACAGTTTCAACAATCGATTTTAATACTCGATTAGGCATCGATATATCGAACGTAAATAATAATAGCAAAGTAAAAAATAATATTTGGAAACACAATTTCTACTCTATTTTGAATGAAACCAATATATACTTAGATTTAGTTAGCATTTAGTTCCCGAGTGGGAAGTAAAAAACAAAAAAAAAAATTAAAAGAAAATCTCAAAACAACATCCGGTCTAAACCATTGGCCCTGCATAAGCAAAGCGTTCTTGATCGTTCGTAACTTTTGCTTTATAAAAATACGAATCGAAAATATTCGACGGTCGCACGTCGTCGTCTTGTTTGTAAGCTATGATTATCTCTATTTATCTTAATTGCTATTTGAACTATAACTACATTAAAATATCAGAGAATTCAGAAAAAGGGAATATTTAGGTAATTAATTATTACTATATAAATGGTGCACAACCTTATTGTTTCATGAACGCTAGTTAAGTATGGCATTTAGCATTATTTAAGGAGACTAAAAACGTAAACTAACTAGCTAACAAACTAAGTATTAGGTTAAGAATTTCTATATTTGAGTTAGGAACTAGGGCGGAAAATTCAGGACACTAAAGTGTTACATAAGTTATGAACCTAAATAATAACAGTATTTAAATTAAACAAGAAAGAACAGTCAGAAAGTAACTGACGAATTTTGCGCCTTTTACTTTAAAGGAATGTAACTTATAATTAATCGATTAATCGATAACGATCAATCTTATGAGTCGGTTAATAGATAGTGATGAATCGTACGAATAGATTAAACAATAATGATCAATCGTACGAAAAGATTAAACGATAATGATCAATCGTACGAGTAGATTAAACGATAATGATCAATCGTGCGAAAAGATTAAACGATAATGATCAATCGTACGAGTAAAATAAACGATAATGATCAATCGTACGAAAAGATTAAACGATAATGATCAATCGTACGAGTAGATTAAACGATAATGATCAATCGTACGAGTAGATTTAACGATAATGATGAATCGTACGAAAAGATTAAACGATAATGATCAATCGTACGAGTAGATTAAACGAATATGATCAATCGTACGAGTAGATTTAACGATAATGATCAATCGTACGAAAAGATTAAACGATAATGATCAATCGTACGCGTAGATTAAACTTTATTGACCAATCGTAAATATAGATCAAACGGTAATGATCAATCGTACGAAAAGATTAAAGGATAATGATCAATCCTACTAATCGATTAATAGATAATGACCAATCGTACGAATAGATTAATCGATAACAATCAATCGTACGAATCATTTAATCGATATTAATCAATAGTACGAATCGATTAAACGATAATGATCGATGTATCGTCTCACACCACGTTCGATGTATATAATGGCGTCAATGTCTTAAGACGTAACCTAGTTAGGCTGAACGAAACTTGATTCAACCGACAAAATAATTGCATAAATTACTTTTTATTCTTTTTTTTTTTCTTAAATACGATAAAATCTCAAAATACTCACAGCTCTTCGGGTTTATTGTATTATATGCTAGGTGCAACTACTTTATAAGAACAGTGGCGTTTTAATAATTTGAATTTGTACTTAACCTACTAAACTCCATTCAGAAATCATAATAAGTATTCGAAGGAGTTTTGACTTTTCATTGACCATTTTAAAAATTATTTCAACGTAGCCCAGCTGTAGTCACTATATAGTAACAAAGAAAATTTATTTTCACAAACGAACATAATGGTTACTTAAAAAGTGAAATTAATTTTATTCACAACAGCCAAACATCTAAAATATTAGTTTTCAATTAATTGAATTTTGTTAAAATTAAACCAAAAAAAAAATATAGCCAATAGTTACATTCGTTCTATTCAAACTTTACATCGAATTTAGAGTTTTCAAAAATATAATTCCAATAAATGTTCTAAACAAACATCTCAAAAATACTTTATGAAAATATAATACAAATACGATAAAATTTACACTAAATAGAACCCTGTCTATGACCTGAAGAGTTTTTAAACAAAGAATAATTTCAGTAACTCTGAACAAGTCAACTCTAGAACCGAACAATTAACTAAAAAAAATTACAGCGTAAACACTTGAACCGAGCAAAGACAGAGAATTACTTATTTTTTTTTTAAATATATTAAACCACTTCAATAACAGTCACAAACAAAACTGTCGAAGTTTTAAAAGACAAGGCGAGAGTCGTCTCACAACGCTAGGAAAAAACCTGTTTTATTCGCTATAGATACACATAGTTAATGTTGATAACTCTTTTTTTTAATAGAGAAAATAAGTCATATACTTATCTGTGAAACATAGATATGGAGATGTACTTTAACTATTTAATAGATGAAGTAAATAATTCATGATATTCTAATACCGTAATGTGGATAGATATTTAAAAAAAAAAAAAATCAGGATAACATTTTAATATGTGAACGTTTCCCAATTCAAATTTGGACGAGATTTTACCGAGAATATTTTAAAACTTATTTTAGAAAGAGTAATTTAGAAAGAATATTCAGTTAGATTAGATCTATCAAATTGTAAACAAAACAATATGTCCAGAAGGTCATTTCAATAATAAAAAAATATATTGGGAATCCTGGTAAAACTATTAACAGCCACATTTTAAATTCTAAACATCTCGTAACCAAAAAAGGATTACACTAACGTCTGGTGTTACATCCCTTGTTATTACATTTTCAATGTAAACTGTAAAGTAAGATTTGTCATTTTAAATTCCCAAATTAAATTATTTCCCTTCAATTTTCTTATTCTCCTTGAATTTTAGCGATTGTTCCGCACCTGGTCACATTTTGAACAATAGTTCCAGAAGTAAATCCTCATCAGCGTCCATTGGGGATTCCGGTGCTAAGTAGTTTATGACCCTATGAGATAAAAAACATAACATTAAAATTTGCTTGTCTTCCTTCGGTGAGTGTATTCTTTATATTATTTACAATGCTAGCTTTTACCCGCGACTTCATCTGCTTAGAGTGTAAGGTATATATCCTTTTCTGAAACCCTAACAACCTGTATGCCAAATTTCACGGTGTTCGGTTGTGTGGTTTCAAAGTCCATAGGTACACATACATACACAGATCGGTTTTTATTTATAAAAAATATTCGTAGGGAAATTACGAAAAAAAAAAGAATC
This sequence comes from Synanthedon andrenaeformis, assembly GCA_936446665.2. Classification (NCBI taxonomy): domain Eukaryota; kingdom Metazoa; phylum Arthropoda; class Insecta; order Lepidoptera; family Sesiidae; genus Synanthedon; species Synanthedon andrenaeformis. Next base: position 1,263,647 of record OW387790.2, on the reverse strand, counting down.
AGAATCACATACTGGGCTGATTATCCAGATGCTTCAGATTTGATGATTGCCTGAAACTTTCATCAATATCGGTTGAGCGTTTCTTTATCGTTAGAAAAAGTGATCATTATTCTAATATTAATTAATTCTCATCTCATCTACATAAAACGGTGGGTTTATGTGTATATCCAGGCAAACAAGAAGTTAACTTACTTCCCCCATAGGACAGGCAGAGCCTAGTGTGGGGGACAGAAATATGCTAAAACTAAAGTTGTTATTCTGAAATAAATTTCTTTATTATTTATTCCTATTCTTTAAACAGCATTTATTTATTTATTTATTTATTTATTTGATGAAGTACACAAACATAATACAATTATGTACATGATAATTATAAATAACAAGTGTATTGATTAAACTAAATTGCACTCCTAAACAGTGTACTTTAACATGTTTAAATTAACTTAACTACTAATGGTTATTAATACATGTCTTAAATTCTTAAATAATTCTTAATTAATAACATTTACTTACTTTCTATAAATATTAGCCCTACCTAAGTATAATAATACTAACCTATTGGGCGTGTGTAGCATACTGGTGGTGTGCTGCGGCGAGCTTCGGCGGACAACCGGCGACAGCCGGACCACCCTCGCGTTTCCTGCTCGCTCTTTCTGCAATCTAAACAACCAATTGTCAACTTTATTGCTATATCATTTAAGTTGATATTATTATGAATTTCAACTGATGTGTGTGTTCGTTATAAAGGTATCATCTAAGAAACTTACGTTTGTAGTGAACTCTTCCCAAGTACTTGACGCGTGCAAATAATAAATATACATATTATTAATTAATATTAAAATGATACTGCATTTAAATTAATCTTGATCTAATTTATTATTAATTATTAGTTGATATATTAATTAGTGAAAAAGGCATACTGCGTTTTGCAGTCATTTTGGCTGCCCGTCTGGCGGCATCAAAAATAACGTATCATCCATTATTTTTAAAATTAAAACTCATGTGGTATTAATCGTATTTCTTTATCTAATTCCACTTTTAAGAGACGAGGACATCAAAGCGATTGTTAAACACAAATAACGTCATAATAGTTAAGACTATAGTACCTAAATCGAATGTCGGACAGTTGTATAAAACTTTTACTGAGCGTAAACATTTGACGATAGGAACAATAAAAGTGTAACAACGAAAATAACCTTATTTTTCTTAAATTAGAGTTCCATATTGATTTAATAAAACTTTTTTCTGAGTACTAATTAAATTGTCGGACGATATCCAATATTGCAGTGAGATGTTATATGATGGCCCACAGGTTTGCGGGTTGTGCCTTGAGAGGTGAGAATGGGCGACTAGTGCCGCTTCCGCTAGGGGCGGCGGACATGAGGTCGTCCGCCGTGATCACAGCACCGGGCAACGAAGGGAGACGTGCTGTGTGTTTCCGGCACGTCTCTTCACGGCACGGAAGTCACACTTCGCGCCTAATCGAGGTGCGGGCCACGTCTGACTGGGGGAGAAGGTAGCGTGTCTTAACATCCCTAATCCCCGCCCATAGTCGCCGCGAGGAAACACCGTGGGTTTTTTTTTAGGTGTTTAGTCCCACATAGCCAACCGATATCCCCGAGGTCGGTGGGAATCTGGTTAGCAGATTTTCCCACGTAAAAAAAAAGTTTGCGCGTTGTTCTAATGAAGTTAAAATAACGTTTAACTTCATTTTTTTATATATTGTCAGTATTTTTATATATGTAATTTTTATTGCTGCTAATACAATATGCAGAAGTGGTCAACAAATAATTTAATCAAAATTTTCAGTACCTAATTAGACTTGTTTTATAGAAGAAGTTTACAATAATTGAAATAAACACTTCTGGCGAGGAAGAGCTTGTTTGACAATAATATACATGGTAACCTGTGGGTTAACTACATTTAAAAAAAGTGTTTAATGCCCTACGCGTCCAATACAACAACGTCATTTTAATTCAAGCAGAAGAATTTAAAACTATGCAATTTAACAGCCTATTATTAAGCCTTTATTATTAAAGACGTAAGCACCTAATAATGCTTCAATTCGCGGAGTTTGGAAATTCTAACAATGAACGTATTAAAAGGAAATTAATCCCGGTCCCATGTAACGACTCAATTCCCTGCAGATTTCTTAAAAGCCTCTGGCAATAATAGCTGTGACATAAAACAAAGCTTTGTTGTAACAAAAGGCTACAAAAAGAGATCATTAACGTCGAATAAAGGAGTCGCATCGCAATAACATAAAGAGAAAAACATAGTTTTTATTCGCCTCTAGTTCTACGGAAATCATTTTAGATATACTAACGTATTTGCTCTGTAATTTTTTTTGCTGCTGATACAAAATGCAGAAGTGGTCAACAATTTCAGTACCTAACCAGACTTGTTTTATAGAAGAAATTTAAAATAATTGAAATAAACACTTCTGCCGAAAAAGCTTGTTTGTCAATGATATACATGGTATCTGTGGTTTTTATAATTTGAATCTTTTTGATTCCCTGCGGAAACCCATGCCCTCGTTACTCATCTCAGTTCGATGTACCTGCCCGCATCTTAGTAAGTAATTTTCACTATGTTTTAATAGGCTAATTTATGACGCTAAAGTAAAGTCATTTTAATAGGTAACATTTGACAATTCATCAAAATTCAACAATGTAACCTTGTAACGGCGGGCATAAAATAATATATTTTTTCGTTTTGTTAGAACTGCACAATTGCTTAACTTTTTTCAATTACAATTACATACTTATTGTAATAATGACCGATACGAGTAATTTTACGATTTGCTTTCACTAATAAACCATTCTAAACATAATAAATAATTTCTGATCTAAAGAACTGAACGTCGTTACAATGTTGCGTCAGTTAACCCTTTTTCTTTTTAAACACTAGGGATGTTACTCTAAAAATCGAAAGCTGATAAGTAGAATCGAATGCAATGATTACTTGTGAAGAAATATCAAATTAATAACCACGTTGTGATTATAATAAAACATAATTATATTTTTTATAATAATGGGACAGGGACATGATTTTTAAAATTCACATATGTTTGAAGTCCGTATAGATTCATTCACTTTAATCGATGTTTTTAAGCAGGTCACCTCACTATGAAGATAAAACTGACAGACGTCAAATGTTACCTATTAAAATGACTCCACTTTAGTTCTGTGCATCAATAATGTCCCTATCTTGATTGAACTGTTACGAAATAAGTAATTACCCTCCTTAAATAAGACACATAAATAGTGTATTATATAAAAAATAACAATTTTAATAGTAATAGTAATTAGTAATAGAAATTAATCAGAAGTAAGAGATGTTTGTAAAAGGAAAATATAAGGCTCACGGGGGTGGTGTAACTTCCGGGGGAAAAAAGTTCTTAATGGCAGTTTCCACGCTCTCTCTTATACAGTCATTATGTAATTAGTTAGATCCGTAAGTAGCATTTATGCGATGTTTATGCGACGTGGACCGATGCACTATGCACAGTTCCTTTACTCAAAATTTTAAAAAAGAACACTTTAGCAATCGGTTGAAATTTAAAATTATTTCTGTGATAATATTGTATCCTCTTTAATATGCTTTAAAAACGTCACCACTTTAAAAGTTAAATATATTGAAAAGTACCTCCTTCCAATTTAATATAGATATAACAAAAAACAAGCACAAATACTTAATTTAAACAAACACAATATTTAAATTACAACGCATTCTGTAACTAAACTAATATCTATTTTATATTTCCACAATAAAGTCGGCCCCATATTAAAAGGGTTCGGGCGAAAGCTTCAATAATGACATAATGAAGTCACGATATTACATTTGGCCAAACAACTTTCGGCTAAAGGTCACTCACTAAATATATCTCTTATGTGCTTTTAGTCTGTATAATATGTAAGCTCCTTTGTTGCTCATTGGGTTTCGGATTAAATATGGACGCAATGCAAAGAAGAATGGACACAAATATATGGGTACTTAGCCTAGCTTTGTATAGTAATAATATAAGATACATATACACATATATAATTATGACTTTTTGTTGCGAAATTTAACATTTATTTTTATTTACATAGATTATACAATTAAATAGATAAAATACTATTTTTCATCAAATTTACGAAAGAATTGATTTCTATGTTCAGTTTTGGACTTAGCCGATGATTTCTTACTTGAACAGACTGTCCAGTTTACATAAATATGACACACAGCAGAAAGGGGAGGAGAGGGAGGGGAGGGAGAGAGAGAGAGAGAGAGAGAGAGAGAGAGAAAGAGAGAAAGAGAGAGAGAGAGCACAATATGATAGTATCATAATGAGATAAACATATTTTTTTATGTAACGTAAGAATTGTAAGGAAATAATAAAAATATAACTTAAATCAAATTAATTATTTTTTATAGTAATTTCTGAGGTTTTAACCTGTTTTCGGAGCGCGTTAAGTGATAAATAATTATTTAACTTTTTATATAAGTAGGTTGATGAATATATTTGTAGTAGGTACACTAAACAACATGGGAACCATACACAAAATTGCAAAAGAAATAAATACTTATACGAACTCTATACGAGAATAATCCAAATATATTAGTAGCCAACGACGAGAGGCGTTCATTTACGTGGAAAATTAGAATCAGTTGGACAAAGAAACTTTTTCCAATTATATGGAATCATTATACCGAAAATAATGTTATTGTCGTTTGTATCGACGGAAAACGTCTTCGGATTACGCCATACATGTAAATAATATTTTCCTTCACTCATAATAATGTCTCGATAGTACATATTTCATTCTACTTTAGAAGTGGTTGATTCTTAAGACATCCTTGGAAGAATTTCCGAAAGGGTTTAAAAACTTTCATTTTATAACCTAACAAATATTATTTCTTTAAAGAATTTATTTTAAAATATTATTTACTAGCCATCAGCTCCCGGATTCACACGGGTGGATTTTTTTTTCTGCAAATTATAGATAAAAACCTTCCTCGTTTAACGCTTTTTCCATTAGTGAAAATAGCATTAAATTCCGTTGCGTAGTTTAAAATTATACTATGTAAAAAAAGACTATAGCAAAATTTAAAAATTATAAAAGTTATTTCAATATTCAAATAACTTGCAACTTGATGCTGTACCTATTTTTTTTTTTTTTTTTTTTAATTTACATGGGTTTGCTCTTGGTCAACATCCAGGTGTGTAGCGAAGATGAAGCCTATGATGGAGCGAGCTTACCCAGAAGGTGCCTTTTATTATTTTATTCAAGGCACAGAGTGACTACATCAAATAACTAATGCAATACGAGTTAACAATAAATACTTACTTGATTTTGGTTTGCCTCATGAATTGTTGAATCTTCCTCGCTGCTTGATTCTGACGCCTTTGTGAATAGGTCCTCCTATGGATTAAAAGTTAAATTTAATAATTGATTCACTATCTCCAAACTTTGCTTCACAGGTGGTAAAATATGGTCTATGGTAAACTGGACTTCATTCTGTATGCCTCAACAGAACCACTTCAAGTCACAATTTATAAATTGCATTTCTCCAGAACAAAGACAAGTAAATTGTACATTGTTAAAAAAATATAAATTTTACTAAGTGGCTTATAAATTAACCCAAAGTCATCCTTTGAAAAATAAGCAACGCGATTGTATGCAGCTGATATATACGAAATTTTTTTTTGTTAAAATTAAATTTTTTGTTATAACCTTATATTGTCATGAATACAATATAAGGTTATACAACCAAATTGTACACTATGAATACATAGCTACTTTTACATGGGATAGGAGCCTGAGAATATCGTGATACATTTGCTCTTGACCACAAACTCATTGGGTACCAATTTGGGGCTTGAGAGCAATTTTTCTCGATGTGAGTATTCCCAAGAATACTCGTAACGGCCAACAGCCCACTTGTTTCTACAATACACAAGAAAAACGTACTGGCAGCTCATTAGGATCTATTAATGATTAAATGTCATTCCACTTATAAACCAGATAAAATTCATTGTATATACAAAATAGGGATCATAACGTTTACAATAAACGCAGAAATATAATTGTTTTGGGTTAAAGAAGAGAACTAAATGTTAAGTAAACTAAATGGTCCTCACTTGACAGTGGCCGAGGTATGAGTGAGTCTTCTGGCACGATGCGAACGGTAGCCGCGTTGGATAACGGTGGCCGCGGCATGCATCTCCTTCAGGTACGCGAACTGACAGCAAACACATCAATATTATCACTTGGATATTTCATTTTGTACAGCCATTTTTCAGAGTCAATTACTCAGTTATTTATCGTACTATAACGTCCGAAAATAGCTCATGTACCTTGTCATTATGACATCCATGTGACGTCATCTGCAGCCAAAAACTCGTCGAAAATGTTGATAACGGTACTGAATGTGTCACGAGATCACAATGGTATTTAGCAGTTTGCGGGGCTTATAATATCACGCTAACTTTGTTTCTTAACTAACTTTTTCTAACCTAAAGTTGAAACTGTTTTAAGGCTTTTACTAAATTAAGATATTTTTTTGGCGGTGCACTTGTATGTGGGTGGCTATAGGCGTTTATTAACACAAGTGACGCCATAGGGGTTGTAAATGCGTGTCGATTAAGGGATTTGGATTTGACACTTCGTACTTATTCAGCGAAACACAACAGCACACCTGCTTTTACATTGGTTTTGAATGAGGTTGTTATTGCTGTTAGATGGGCTGCCCAGCTTAAGACTGCGGAACCTAGTGTGCCTTGCCCTGCCGCTACTAATCTAGACACTATGTAACTGTTTTGTCACCACTGTTGTGTTCTGTTGTTTTACAACTCTTGTGTGTTCTTGCTTGTTATTTAAGAATAACAAAGCCTGACTCTATTTAAGTAAATTTATTGCATTATTGGTGCGCAAACTCTACGTTCTTAATCCTGAGGACGACTACTATGGCGTCCATTGCATAGCGAAACTAACAATGACAAGATCCAAACTATAACTTAAGATGTAACTGAGATTATTGTATACTTATAACCTCAATGTGTATTAAAATCAGTGAGAGAAGTAAAAGCCAACCTGTTTGTACCGCCGGTAGCAGTTCTGTATAGTTATGGCAGCAGCCGCAGCTCGTCGTTGGAGCTGCCGACCGCGGTATTGGCGATAAGCCTTTTGAATCGTTATAGCGGCAGAGTACAGCTCTCTTTGTTCACGGTCTGCCAACAAGGAAATCGACTAAAGCATTTTGGAATGAACAACACACTATACTTATAAAATCGTTTGTCTTAACTGACAATCAGCCAGCCAGCTAACTGATCTAGATACTACTGAATTTAGAAAACTGAAATTAAAAAGTTAGGTTTATTTTATAAAGTAAGGTTAAAAAAGATTTTTCTAGTTCGCTAGTTCAATAAAAAATACATCTTTTTAACAATTTATTTAACAATCATTTATTGAAGGAAACCTTTTAAGTTACACATTTCCAATGTAAATATTTTTTTTACTAATCTGCCTTTGAATAAAAAGACAAGTCTAGATTTTTTTAATAAAATTATAATAAATATAAATAAATGTCTTCACACATTCCACACACCGTCTAGCTCCACAGTAAGCAACTAATGCTCGTATTATGGATACCAGTCAGTTGATATACTACATAGATTACTTTTTTTTTGTAAATACATACATATTACAAATACAAAACATCCATGACTCGGGCACAAAGGTAAAATGTTAACACATAAAAATTTGCCCCTAGCGGGATTCGAACCCGCGACCGTTTGGTTAACAGCTTGGGTTACTAGCCACTAGACCAAACGTATCGTCACGGATAAGGAGTGAAGTCAGAATGCATGTAGCTTACCATTTAGAGTTAGACTGGAGAAATGTGTGGTAGTATTGAGAAACTCTTGCAGAGTGGCAGAGGGCGCCCTCGGGGAAGCCGGCGGCGGGGGAGGGGGCGACAGCACCGACCCAGGTGATACGGACCCTGATGATGGAGTAGAACCTCCACAGTATCTGTTAAAATCGTGGACATATTACAGTATGTTAAAGTGTTCTTTCAAATAATAACAAACTCAGTCTCATGTTTTGTAAGTCAGCATGCAAATTTTTACCCTTTCACATAATTAACGACAAACCTGTAAGTGTTATCGCAGAATTCAAAACTAAACTCGCTGTTGAAGGTGTTGCCATCGTCGAGAAGTGGAGCCATGAGGGTATCTTCGTTGACAGATCCATTTTCTAATCCACAACCGGACAGTAAGGAAGTGCTCTCGTTCTAAACAAAAACACAAAAATTATTATTTTGTGTAATTTATTATAGAGTCAGCCAAGCTGACTTGACGGTCAATTTGACTGTGGGTAGGGTAGCTATCGCAATCTAGGCGATACAGGCCAGTCAATAAAATACAGAACAAGGAATCAGATGGATCAGAAAAATATGCACCGAAAAATAAACGTTACGAGTGCAAAGTGCAACTTTCCTCTCACTGTAGTTTCTACTTAGTAGAAAATAGTTCTATTCCCAGTAGGAGCTTTGAGTAGTTAAGTTATTTCAATACTCTCTTAGGATTTATAAATCTTCCTAAGAGATTGTTTGATTAAATTATTTTCTAGTATTGTCTAGATTTTTTTACCTTTATCCTCTCTGGCATCGCCGCAATTATCTGCTCAGCCAAAGTGAACACTCGGTCATCCTGCTCCCCTGAAATTGTATTTAAAGTGGGTGCTCATAACAACTTAAAAATAATACGAAAAATTATATAATCCCATTGGCGATCAATACATTAATTGTTGACTAATTTTATTACACAGAATATGTTGGAACTGCATTTGGTCATTTCTTGACAAGTAGTTTAGAGAATTATTTGCCCCTTTCAATTCCTCTCATCACTTTGGAATAAAAGAGACTAAAGATGGGATTTGTACACTATATGTATTATCTATAGTATTATGATTACTATAAATGTCTAATGTTGTTGGGTTTTCTTAAATATATAAAAAATTTGGAGAGGTATTTTTAGTCAAGTCAGTAAAAGTCACTACGAAAATCTTAGTTTGTCTCTCATCAGTCGGAGTGTCAATGCCACTGTGGCGACAGCCACTGGTCGCACAAATTTTGTAATTATATATAGTTGCAATACTTTAATTAATAAGTCAAGAAATAAAAAATAACGACCAACCGCAAGAGGTATGACTCATGTAGTTTTTTAACGATTAAAGAAAAACACATTCCCAATATTTACGATATAAAAAATCGTTACAATAAAAAAAATATCATTATCTCTTACGCCATCCAACAAAATTTTATATTATTATTTATAGTACACATAAAAAGCTTTCATGGTAATTAATTATACTTGTAATTAATCGCATGCAAAGCAACATAGCTGTCATGCAGTGTTTTGTGGTATCGTTTTTATTGATTATATTTATTTACTTATATTTTATAAATTTACATTAGGAAATTCGCAACATTGCTATTAAGGGTTATGTAAAGCTTAAAAAGTGGCATAAATTATATGGTTTTTAGAAGAAATTTAACTTTAATATTGTTGATAGACCTAAAAATCTGAATTCACAATGTAAAGGAAGGCCAACGAAACAACGCAAGGTATGTAAACAAAATTTCAAGAGTTGCCAAGATGGCTTCCTATACCGTGAAACAGATAGCGCCGGCCGCTTGGTGTGAGAGAAAAGGACAGAGGGCCTGGTTTGTTTACATTGTTTGCGTTGTCTCCTTAGCTTTACTATATTACTTTGAGATATTTTAAGAATAATAGCAATGTTACGAAAAATTTGCAATAAAATAACCTTTGTTCAGTACTTGTTGATAATCCATTGTGCTGAAATGTAAAAATGTTGTTTTTTAGGAGAGTAGCCAATTCATTCGGATGTGTTCGAAGTATAGTGACTGTGGATAGACCGATACGAACCATTGAAAGCAACATCGATGGACAACATCGAGCAAGTTAAACCGATATTATTTGTTCATTTTCTATTATTCTTTTCTCTTGGTAGCGACCATTTAGAATCCATGTTATGTGATCAAAATTAGAATCCAAAGCAAATTTAAAATTTAATAAATAACTCTAGGACAACAATATCCAAATCTAAATCTAAAAGATTTGGATCCACTATCCGAATATATCCAGATAAAAAAATACTTTTGATTTCTTTATAAAAAATAACCCATGTTTAGCATAGTTGCAATAAATCATTTAAAATAAGGATATAGTTTCAAAATTTTAACAGCACTAATTTCTATTTTGACCACATAATTGTTGGATTATTTGTTGATTAATAAAACTCGGTTTAACTTAGGAATTCTACTGACACCAACACTGGGGACACTCCGCTCTTACAATGAATACAAAATAACAGAAGAAACTACAAGTGTCTACCGACGTAAAGTGGTCACAGAGCTACAGACTGGCGATAGAGGGAGACAAAGATATATAGACAACATTGATTAGAAGAAGAGAGACGAGCGGCCAGAGCGGCGATGCAACTACTACAAACACAACATCGATTTAGGGACGGAGATTTGCTGCATCTTAAAACGGTATAGAATCATTTTGTTTAACTTAAATTTTAACTAACATAACATTAAAAATTACTGCATATCAATATACAAATATACATTATTTGGTATTTTGTTATAATTACCCTTTGTATTTCATGATCTCAATATATCTGTCTTAATTTTCATTACAAGAAATCTTTAAAGGTTTGTTTGTTTAACTGTCATTTTACTGATTTTAATATGTTTACACTAATTGAAATGGAATAAGCGTTCATATAAAACGTTCATTTGTAGTGATGATTCTGATCTATACCGTTTACGGGCAGCGACTGACCTTCGGTGGAGGGTGGTGGTGAGGGTGCTGCTTCCGAAGCATCGGACAGTGTCTCCACGTCAATGAGGGGACTGGCCGAACGCCTCTGTGCCGTCTCGCCTGCACAACTGCCTCACATTAATATCTCACCTCTCCTATCCTAACCTCAACAACGTCTAACTAATCGGCACTTCAACATAGCTTTTCCATTTCATTCAATAAACTGAATGGACGGAATTCTGCGTCTAACGTTTAGTTCAAAATTGGCATTCAAAATCGACGTCATTTTAACGCTGGTGAAGTCCTCATAATACCTGTCCCAAAACAATAGGTATATAAATTCACAAAAAAAATATATAACACTTTTGCATGCAAGACTGTAATTGACTTTAAATCATATATAAACTTACCATGAATTTCTTAAAATATTTATTAAAAATATTGCGTAGCTTTGATTCGATCGAAAAAAGAAGAAACTCCGAAGAAATTGAAACAGTTCAAAGATCGATAAACTTTTTTAATACTACTACAAAAGGAAATATGCAACCGAAATATAAAAATTATAGTCTTTCACCGTGCCGATAAAATAAACCAGCAAATGAAAATTCAAGACTATGTGTTGACCGAAACGAAGCATTAAACTTACAAAGAGCTAGGTCCATTCTTCGACCAACTTTTGAATCTCCGAAGCTATCTTCTGATGTGTCTGAGTCGAGAGGTAGTGACATACTACGTTCCCATCTGAAATATTTGATTATATGGCTCATTTTCTAAATTACAAAGAGGCTCTGCAATTCCGGACAGCTAGAAAACAATGTGACCTTTCGTTTCTTACCTAGCAGACGATCTTCCGTCGCTCCTGTCGATAGCTGAATTAGATCTAAAAGAATCGGCCATATTGATACCGCTGTCTACTGACGGTCTCTTAACCAAGTTGGTTTCAAGACTGCCAACCCTTCCCTTTTGCAATAAGCTGAAACATAAAAATTACTTAATTATAATAACAAAAACGGACAAATTAGTATGTTTTAAATCTGTGTCATTATAAGTTAGCTTCTGTATATCTTTTTATTTTAGATCGTCAGGTAAGTTGACGGTCCACTTGATGGTAGGTGGCTACCGTTGCCTATAATACAAACAACGGATAGAGAAATGGGCTCTGGCAACTCTTACTCAGTCACCAAAACAACTATTTATAAGTATTTTATTGCTCCCAAAGGAGTATATCACTTCAAAAGTGCGTACAAAGTTAAACAAACACAGTTTTTAACCTATCCGGTCTTAGGAATACGCCGTCTCTAGCCGGCGGGTGTATTCGGTCCAGAATAGATGCCAATTTTCCGTGTCCCGCTTTCCGCGCTTCGGCAGCAGCTTGTCTTGCGCCTGCTTCGCGCCGCGTCCCTGCACTCCAACGGGCTAGCACAACCGCCGTCTCTACATGACCGAGGGAACTTGCCACCATCTGATAAATTCAATAATAACAACATTATCTGTAACGCATAAAATCTTACTGAATAGGTAGGATTCATAATGAAGTAACGAGGTGTGAATTGAACAAGAAAAAATAAGAATTCTCAAAATCTTAGTTTGATACTAAAAAAGAGATACATTGTAATGCATTTATTAAAATTTTGGTTAACCAGATCGTCTAAAAAAATCTAAATGGTAATTTTTTGTTTTGAGTAGATTTAAATAAAATTCAAAAGTACTCACTAAGGGCGTAAAGTTATCACTATCCCTCGCCCCCAAATTCACTTCCTTCTCCAAAGCCAAACTATTGTCATCCTGTCTCCATCGCAGCAATACCGTCGTCAACTTGGAGTACCCCAGGGCGGCAGCCAGGTGCAAGATAGTGGAGCCATCTTCCCCCGGTTCAGTGGTGAATCCTTCGGACATCCCAGTTGACCGGGCGCTTAGAGACCGACAAAAGTATACCAGACGTTCTTCAAATTTTGGATTGGAGTAAAGTTGGACGTCTTCCAGCTGAAATTACAATTTACTCGTTTTAGTATAGATTCTAACTTAATAGTTTTACTATGACGAAATATGTATTATTACTATACGAACAATTTAGCTTTGGCAATAGTGTTTCATAAACGGACATTACAGTAATAACGGTTTAATAAGATGGAAAGATAATTGTTACGATATTTTCATTGCAGAAGACTACTATTGTTAAATGTAAGTTTAATTGACAAAATACCTGATTGTTCTCATCCATGGGTTCAATTTTTATTTGCAATCTCCCGTGAAGTCGCTGAAATCGCTGCAGTAGCGAAAACCGTCGAAAATCTAGGGAAGGGAGCGGGGCAGATGCTGGTGAAGTGGAAGTTATAGAAGGCCCCGGCTTGTACTCAAACACTACTGTGTCTGAGACTACACGACCTCCGCGCGCAACTTGTAGTGCCGCTAATCCTGCTTCATGCGCTGAAATTAAAAGAACATTCAATTTTATAATTTATTAGCCAGCCGGTGAACATAATATTGTAAAGTCAGACCACAATGGATCGGGGCTACACCATGCGAGCCTTTAGCAATCTATTGGAATTGCTCTAAAGACTTTTATTAATGGAAAAATGGAATATGACCAAGTTTCAGTCATTCAAAATAATTATGATATGACGTGTTGCGTAGTTTTAAAATAATCAAAATTACCTGGGCAATAACACCTCAATACTCCATTCTGCACTAAAGTTGATGGCACAGGAAAATTGTCAAACAGAACTGTGTATTGGTCTGACGTTTCTGTCCACGGCCCAGCCACTAGGACCTTGACACCGCCTTCGGCATACGCCCATTCGGGAGAGTAATCCGTGATATTAAGGGCACCCTCACCACCGCAATCAGTCTGCATCTTCTCTTGACCCTCCTCAGCAGGAGGTGATTTTCCATTTAAAGGCTGAAATTAAAGAAAATTTGCAGTTAAATTATAGCAAAGAATAGAATACAAATTACAATAATCTACAGTATCTTGAGATACAGTATATCTCAATTTGATCATGATTGATTAATTCAACTTACATAACTTACCACATGATGTGTCGATATCGAACTCGGGTCCAAACCTTCTAGTTCCGGAAAATCGCCTAACATATCAAACGCATCAAGATTTACGAACACATTATCATCTACTACATGCGTGGGTGACGCTACGGCTTCGCAACTCTCTATGAAATCCATCGTATCAATGCCCGATACCATTACATTAGCTGTGTCGGTAGAACGCACTCCACTTCTATCTAATTCACAATGTGGCATATTCGCTGACAGTGTCTTTTGTATATCCTCGTGAGATAACTCCAACGTCTCATCGAAGAACCCGCTCGAAGTTCCTAAATGGCCATCAGTGCCGAGTAACACTAGTGTATCATCACAGTTATCAGTTGCTACTTTGCTCTCTAATCGTTCTACTAAATCTGGATATCTAGAAGGCGTCGCTGGAGCACTAGCAACTACTTGTGACCTACTTCTAGGCTCCATTTTAATTTTCCTATCAAACGTCTCCACATCGATCTTCTCTTCTACTTGATTTTCAACTTCAAAAGCCGAATCAGAATTATGAAGGCAAGAAGACGGTTGACTGTCCGGTATTTCCCGTTTTAACACGAAAGTGGGCTTATACTGTTGCCTAAACCTATCTCTCGGCTCCTCGCAGACGAAAGATGTCACCGATAATGGTGATACCAACGAGGAATGTTGCTGAGTGCCACTACTTGCTCCGTTTAAAATTAGAAGGCCTCCACCTCCTTGGATCTGTCCAAGAGATAGCAACAACGGTGATGCCGGTTGAGGGGATGGTCTGTGATCTCTCGTGTATTGACGTGGAGGTTGAGACATTGGCCTGGGTGAAGGTCCCGTTGTGGAAGAAACGTGGTGATCTGAAGGTGGCGGCTTAGCAGCTTGGATTCGTCGCAGTGGATGTGCACAAGTTCTGGAATCTTGACATGTGGAGTCGGGACATCCGCATTCGAGTTGTCTGGCCAACGCTGCAGCTCTAGCCGCACGTTGCTTTTCCATCAGCTGTCCCACAATAGCCTCCACCGTCTCCGCCGTCTGAAACATTTTGCCCTGACATTTCATTAAATAAATCCTTCCGTAAAACATTTCTATTTAATCACAACTAACAGAAGAACTTACTGAAATTTCCAATTCGTTGTTAATGTCCGGCTCATCTTCACTGAAAACTGTAAATGAAAAAGTTTTATAAATAAAACATTAGTATGTATATCGATATTCTATCCGTGTTTGTGTAGACACGAGTTAGAATCAACTTCCATTCCCCGATGTTTACTGAATAAACTTGACATCGCAGCGAGTTGAAACAGTGAATGGATAAACTGGATAAAAACGTATAGAAACGTACTCAAAGCGTAGTCACACTATAGATAAAATGTACGAAGCCTCTTTATTTTCTTGGTCACTGGTTATAAATTTATTGTAATTATTTATCACAATAATTTATCTAGTTAGCAAGTCGACTTTCCCATCGTCGCGATACCTAAATTCAAATCACGTTATATTTTGACAAGAACTGAAGTTGCGTCCTTCATTGTAAGTGATTTTCATGATTGATAATGAACCCAAAATGAACTAACTAATTAATGTGAGCGAGATTAATATTGCATAATTAAGTAAAATCTCGACCACTCATAAATATTTAAAAGCCTTCCTGCGGTGCA
The DNA here is from genome assembly GCA_936446665.2 of Synanthedon andrenaeformis. Classification (NCBI taxonomy): domain Eukaryota; kingdom Metazoa; phylum Arthropoda; class Insecta; order Lepidoptera; family Sesiidae; genus Synanthedon; species Synanthedon andrenaeformis. The sequence continues at coordinate 1,248,128 of OW387790.2, read as the reverse complement.
TTCTAATTTCTAGTGTTTTACATTTCTGAATTTTGTTAATTGAACAAATCTTTGATTTTATCTCGCGTTTCTTATTCAAGGTTATTCAAATTTATGGAGATGAGAAGCCTCCCAATATCAGAGTTTAATTATTCATACGGCGTGTGACTTACTTACTCCAAGGAGTTTTACTTACTTGTTGCTCAGTTTGCTCGTCGGGAGAATTAAACATGCAACAATTTTGTCGGCGTCGTACTAAGTGTGTAATAACCGCAACATGTATAAACAATCTCAAAAGATACAATAACTTAAACAGGCACTGAACTGTTAACTCCTTTGATGTTTGTTCGGTTTTGACTTGTCTTGTTAATTTTATGAATAAATTTTATTCGTCCATAGTTTTAAAATCAAAAATATGATTTATTGCCAATTTGCTTCTTTTTTTGTTTTGTGATTCATTGATTTTTTTTTTAATTTGGAATAGGCCTAGCGTCTAGCCGTGTAGCGAAGATGAGGCCTACGATGGAGCGAGCTCACCCAGAAGATTCCTATTCACACGAACTTTGAAAAGATTTTGGTTACATGAACTCGAATAACCCAAATTAAATACCCCGGTTATTTGACTTGATTTGATGATAGGTGGCCAACGTCGCCTATATATAATATTATATAAAGCAACACTAACAATAAGATGAATACAAATGCACTCGCTGTGTACACTGTTAGTATGGTCAAGGGAAAAAATGGGCACAAGGGATAGGTGTCTGGTATTTTGGCTCATCGAAATGCAGAAGCATACATACATTTCACGATGTTGAGGGAGTGGATTAGACATTTCTATTAGCAAATATGCAATGATTACAAACTCAATGTACACAATATTACCATATAACGTGCTTACAATAATAAGGTCGACCAGAACCCTTTCCCTTGTGGAGACTATTTTTATTAGCGCATAATCTATAGCAGTGAAATCAGATTCCTCCATAGTGTATTGTGTTCCTAGGCTATGATAGCCATATACCATTAATTGGATAGTAATAAATGGAAATAGCATTATTAATAATATATTTGTTACTTACACATAGGCTTCAGTTGACTGACCAATTCATCTTTAGTCCACTCCTTCTTATCGGCCCAAAGCGCCAAGCTAGGCGCCACAGTCGCAAGCTTGTTGTCATCAGGGTACGGCACGTTCAGATAGTGGACTAATACTATGTCGGGGTTCTGAAATGAAAGCAAATTCTATAAACGATTTCATTTTTGTAAACATACTAGCTGGTGCCCGCGACTTCGTACGCGTTAAAAATTAAAAAAAAAAAAAATTAGCAATATAACGACTGACATCTTTATTGCTATTACACTTTTGCTAGGTTTGTAGGTACTTGATGGTTGCCTATAACACAATCAACGCCACAGGCGCTAAAAGTGCGCCTTAACCATAGTAAGGCTCTGACGTCCCTTACTCACTCACCGAAATACAACAGCACACGTGCTGTTATTTTACGACGGCCTTCTATAAACAACAACAAAAAGTTTTACAATTGTTTAGGCCAAAAATTTTTTGCGTTTTATTCAAACCTTTTATTTTAAAATGACAATTCAAAAAATATGTTGATTTCTTAAGTAATAAATTTGCGTTGTTAACAAAGTAAATCTATTCAAAATCAATTAAGAAATAAGGGTCACGTGTGAAAGAAATCCACAGCTAAAATGTTCGAAAGTGTCTATGCATTTATGTCAGTCGTTTTAAATAAAATGTATACAATTACACGCGAAGGCAATAAAAAGTGTCTTCAGCAAAACTTGAATCCCATACGGATATAAATGTTCAGTAATGTGTGAAAATTTAGTGCTGGAACACCATTTGTTAGCTGAAGAATGCTGAATAACGAGCGAAACTCGAGACTCATAAAGTCTTCGAGGAAAAATGTGGCAAGGGAGTGAACAGAAGGGTATAAAACAAACAACGTCCGAACCCAGTACTAAATCGACTCGAACGCAGTTAAACTAAAATAAGTAATATACAATATTTTAATTTTCAACGCGAGGAGCGAATGTAAAACGGAGTACGCCGTAATAACTATCCATTTGTCTTCAAAATGGCGGCAATAAACATGGCGCCATTATTTATGTAATGGCCGCCGCACAGGGTTGCCATTCTGCACGTGTGTTTTATTGTTGTTACTGTGGTTTTTCATTAACTCGTTGTTAACGTGAGAAAACCCTGTAAACACTGTCTGAGAGCCGCAATTTATGTTGAGGGGCTATTTGAAATAATAATTTTAACTTTTATTTTTGTGAGCGAGAATATTCCAGTTGAATTTTATGTCTTTTGAAGTGCTACTACATTGTATGCTGATGCAATAAACCAATTTGTAATATGTGTAACTGTCACTTGTTTTTTAATAAATCACTATTTTCAAAAATGCACTTTCCTTAACAAAATATTTAATGGCAAACAGTAAATCCAATCTAGACATTGATCTGATCTGATGCTGAAACCAGGCTACTATTGACCGGTGCTATTGGAAAATTATGGGAGAGGTTGATCTAGGAGGTTTATGCCCAGTAAAAGGTCGTCTTTAGGCCAAAATTATGATGTCCTAGATACTCAATTCCTAACTCGATCCATACCGCACAACAAAAACCTTTGATATACCTACCGACAGCTAACTTTAGAGTTGATCTTTAGAGATCAACATCAGTCAGCGCTTACCAACGATCCACACACCTGCTCCGCATAATGCTTACTTCCCGCGATACCTTATTTTCTATTACTGCCCAATAACGGTCAAAACTATCGTAGATTTCTGTATCGTAGAATTCGTAGATATTGTGTGTTTCTAGGTAACAGTTAGCTCCCGTCAAATGACTCATTAACTTACATTCTATATTACATCCTACATCCTACATCCTTACATCTTCCTCTTGAAACTGTAGAACATGAAATTGAAATTTGAATTTTATATTTCATGTTCTACAAATACGTATAGAATATACGTATATATTTGTATATATACGCAAATTCAATTTAAAACGGATAACCTACTTAAAATATGAAATTACTTGTCACAATACAGATAATTACTTTTTGACAACCCTACTAACTGTTGTGTTCCTTTATTGCCGCAAAGTCGAAAGTTAGTTGCAGCTCTATGAGTTTAGATACCATTAAGGCGGGCTAGTGTGGGGACTGAAATTTTTAAAAATATTTGCTTTATACTTTTATCGGACTTATTATTGTGTGTACGACGGAGTTTGGTAAAGTGAGTTGATGCGGAACGATAACTGAATAGTTCGTAGGTTTTATGTGACCTAATTATAAACATTATACTGAATACGTTCCAATAATGAAATAAGCAACAGTTTTAGCAAATTTAACAGTTGTGTTTCGGTGCAATAATAAGAGAAGTAAAGCCTTTTCAACTAATCCTCAGAGGCTCCAAATTCTTTTAATAAATTTTGTTTCCGCAATCAGCTTTACTTATAACTTACATTAATTATTTTCAATATAGTTATCGCTAATAAATAAAGTAATAAATTAATGAAGTCATTTAAATATATTAATAATTTAATTTTATTAACGAACAGCAAAAAACACTGGTTCGAATTTCCATCGATAATCTTTATTTTTATTTAATTTTAATATGGATTAGAAATTGTAATCACTTGCAGTGAAAGACAGTAAGACAAAACTACGAGTAAGTATGCAAAAAAAGCTAGCTATGTACAAAAAGATACGTCTACATATGTTTTTGATATAGATTATGTCCGAGGTTTTAGAGGAGGCTCACGCAGAGAATTCTGTGCCCAGAAATTTGTAATATAAATAAACTACAGGCCAAGTGTGTACTAAGTCCAGACTGAATTATAATAAACATTCTATGTGTTCCATATTGTAACATTGTAAAGGAAACAATGTATCCGTTTAGCTAACTCTATCGTATAACATTCGCTTCTAACACCTGTTACACAATAAACACGAGTGGCCAATCAGAAATTCAATTACAGACCGACATTTTGGCGTTCGGTTTGATTGCATTTTCAAATGTTATTTGAGCTTTGATTGTTGAGAATCAAGGAAAGATTCCCCTTAATTTTCTCTTACTAAGTAACATTGACATGGAATAAAAAGGGAAGAAATTATAGAAGTTTCTAAGTCCTGGGTCAAGAGTTTGTTAACAGATGTTATGTAGACGTTATGGAACTTCCTACGTCCTATTGCTAGTCGACTGTCGACTATGTCTAGTCAGCATTCAGCTTCTACCAATAAGGCCACGCTTATTGGGACGTCTAGCCATCTTGTGGGTGGACGTTCAGCAGCCCTCAACTACAAGTTCAACATATTTACGAATTCCTGGGGCAAGAGTTTGTTAACAAATGTAATACATCAATTGTTTGTAGCTTAGAGGAAAACTGTATTAAGTCAGCATCGACCTCCAGTTGATTGTAGAAAAAAACTATATTAAATTTAAAAGAATAATAATAATGCCGAATAAAATATAAGGATGTCTCAAGGTAGAGACGAGAAAATTTAATCATCATTATTTTTCTGTTAAAAATTTATAGTAAATTAAGTTTAAGAAATTCTTACTGTACTCAATGTGGAACCGTTGCCTTTGGTTTAATAGAGAAAAATTCCATTCAAGTTTCAAGTAAATAATATTTGAGATATATTTAAAAGGAACATTTCTATAACATTTACCAATTTTGTGAAAAGCTTTATCAAAGACGTCTTTACCGTTTTCTATTAAAAATCAGCGACTTGAGTCGACTTTCATTTAAACCTATAAAGGTATACGATACAGCGAACTCACCTGTAAAAGCCAGTAGCACCGTCGATGGAAAGTAGGCAGTATCGCGGAATGTACGTAACACCCGTAGATGCACTGGAAATAAATTTAAAAAACTTATGTTAGCTTGATAATAATAACTCAAAAATTAAAATTTATATTAAAATATTTTTTTTTTTAAATAAATATTTTCAAAAGAATTCTCTTACATATCACAAACTTACGAGGACAATTTTACGAATACAAATTTACAAATTAAAATAAGTTGAAACACAAATGAGATCACAGTGAAATTTTAAATAACATCATTCATTGGCATTCTTGTAAATTGTAAAATTTATTTTTTATTAAAAAACTGAAATGAACATTTATTTAGTAAATAACTATACATACACTTTTTATTATTTTATTTATCTGGGAATATGTAAACAGGAAATTTGTGGACTTGACAAAATTCACTGAAGTGGCAGTGAGCGAACCCATTTACTTTCAAAAGGTCAGATTTTCAAAAGGACAGATTTTCAAATCGTCAGAACTACAAATAGTCAAAGTACGAAAAAGTACCTATTTCAATATAGGTGGCGGAAAAACAGTGGATGCAAGCTGTCTGTCCCATCAATGAACAGAATATATGGATCTGGCTGATCGGGTAATTTGGATATACATATATGGGGTTCCTCATCAATGAGCGTAGTCGGATATAATGGTATTAATAATTATTATTATTTACTCAAGAACATTATCTAGTCTAGAACCCAGTGTAAACTCCATAAGACACTCTGTTATGTCTCTCCAAAGGGCCACTGAGCGCGGGGCGAATTGGTCGAAAACTTTATCTAACGGTTGCACAAACTTTTTGACAAACTCTCTGCTGAGGTGTTTCCGTCTTGCTACAACATGGGACTCTTCAGGCGAATGGTATATAAATCCTTCTAGGGTTGTATGTGTCTTAGTGTGACGATAGTCTCTTACTCTTATTATCAAGTAGAATGTAGTACGAGAGCCTACTTGCTATCCTTTTAGTATATAAAAAATGAGCAGTTATATCATTTGGCTTGGAAAAGTGCCCGTTGGACCCACTTTTAAGAGCCCCTCTGACCCATTGTGGGTCAGAACAATATTTTATTAAGTTTATTTTTTGATTTTTTTGTGTATTTCTGACCCGCTAGTGTTAAACAATCAAAAACTATAAAATGTACAGTTAGACCAGCATTATTTTAAAATTTCGAATAAAATATTAAAAGTATTTTTAATCTTAAGCAATCTTAATATTATTTATCTCAATATTTTATTTTAAAAGCGTATTCACATGATCTCTTGCTTTTGTATAATAAATTTTATATGATAAATTTGTTTTGTATAATTATTTATAATCCAATAATATTTTTATTGAAAAGTGATATGTGATTTTATAGTAAATAGGACGAGAAAAATTATTATGATATAAATAACTTCTTCGTTTTTTTAGTTATGTTCGTAAACTAGTCTGTTAGGTATTATTTGACTACGTTAGAAGTACGTATAACATTGTTTTGAATACATATTCAAAACCAAGGCTATATACTCGTTCATGCCAAACGTTGTATTTGTTTGTCTTTATTCAAACAGGTTATACCAACAAATCAACATGGCATACGCTCAATTCTTATACACCAAAGAGACACCCTGAAACAAGGCTAACCTAGAATAATTGGCACCTGCACTAACTTCGTTATTCGGACAGCCTTTCACTGTACCGTGTGGTACAAGTTAAAAGATATTTGCTTTTGTATTTATTTACATAAAAACATTAACTCATATCAAAAAAAGTTGAGCCATGTTTAATTGTAAAGTTTCAAATTTGCAATATTAATTAATTAATAAAAAAATAGTCTCACCTATATCTGTCTGTCGAAAACTCCAAACACAAGTAATAAAAAATGAACGAAAAAGATTTTCTAACTAAGTAATAAAAAATATATGAAAAGATAAGGCTCCTTTGTTATTTGTAATTTTTCCTTAGTTTGTATAGATGAAATTTCAAATATTGTACATTACAAGAATTACGAAAAGCTTATAGACCTATTTTACCAAACGTAAAAAAAAATTAGAAATTTTAATAAGATACTGTGCTTACATAAAACTAAAGGTCATTAAAGTTAAAATCAGTTGAAATTGCAATTAGGGTTAAAATCACATCAAATGAATAAATCAACATGTAATTATTAAAACAGCTGATTGGTATTAAGAATTTTCCAATAAATCATCATAACGTTTATAGATTTAAGGATTAAGAAACACTCTACAAACGCTTTCCGCTAACCGCCTTTATATTGAGACCTAGAGCGAGCTGCACTCGACAGTCGCATATGTGCGAAATGTATTATTCAGCGCTCCTTGCCCGAAGCGTACGTGGCGAGTCTCATGGGGTCGCGATGTATTGGTATCACCGATACGTGTCGCTGGATGCTGTGCCGATGTACTGGCAAATTGCTTTGGGCTTATTTTGGAAATTGAAAAAGGTAGCTCTAACTTCCTGCCAAGCGTAATAGCTCCACCTGACCTAAAATAAAACTGACTATAAAGAAGATTGTATCTTTATTCAGAAAGCATTTGGATTATAATGAGTCATAAGGTTTATTAGAAAAGGCCTCATTTACTAATTTATTTCAGTATAAATGATTTTTTTTATGTTTCTAGTATTGAAGACCGAAACAGTTCTAATGTTGATGACGATTAATTAAAAATGATGGACTATATATTGAGACCTTTACTTACGTGCTTCCCCTTTTAAAGTGAATCTTCACAAGGTGGCATGTTCACGATATTCCTCTCTTTTCGTAGACATTTAAAGATATTTCATACTGAACGCGTTCTGCGTCCTCTGGTTCTATCTAAGAGAACGCATCGTGTGTGAACATCTTTTATGTTTTCTAAGGGTTCTGTTAAACATGCAATGCAATATAACATGCGTCGTAAAATAACACAGTACGTTTTTCTACCTTGGTGATCAATACTCCCAATCGGAACACTAAAACAGGACTACCCATTAGTTGGTTTAATTTAATCGGACCGCACGAAAGGACGCAAGGGGCAATAAAAATTTATTTTTTATGATCAATATAAATATAAAGAAGTACATTTATTTGCAATTAATAAAATAAAACAAGCGAACTCTATCAGTTAGTTTTTGTATCAACAGTTTTGAAAAGAGGTAAAAAACTTGTAATGACTGGGTGCCAATCACATTATAAGACCGCTAGTATAACCACTTTGAGCCTGGTAAATGGACACTCAAGTTCAAATCGCGTAGCCATATTGCCAAATCGTATTTTTGCGGTGCCATCGCAGCCAATTAGCGGCTCTGTAGTGGGTTTTTCGAAGGGATATATCCGGACGTCAGGCGAATGAGAGGCCGGCCCAAGTCTCAGGTCACGTGTTATACGATACTTATGGAACTGCTAAGCGATTTTTGAAGTGAAAACTTCTTTAGGCGCGTTGGGTATTTTTGAGATGGGAAAAATCCATTGAACTCGTGAAACTGTCATATCATCTAAAGTAATGTAACCGAAATTCAAGAAAACATCAATTTTTGAGATGGGAAAAAATCATTGAACACACGACAATGTCATGTCATGTAACGTAATGTATTAAGCAGACAACTGCATATGAAAGTAAACTTACTAGATATGATAACAAGGATCAATATGGTATACACCTCTGACCAACAATCTAGTTTCATATCAACTTCAAACCTTTTTAATGGTTTGTCATTATGAAGTTCATTGTGTGTCGGTCATATATTTTTTCTTGTATTTCTTGCTATCAATAATAACGTATTTACCTAATTCGATAATGGAATTTAAATATCATACAATTTTTTTTTCTATTCAAACCACTTCCACGGTTTTCTTATGAGAAAGTACTGCTGGTTAGTTAAAGGACCACTAGCTGGTAGCTAACCGTTGCCTATTAACACTATGAGTTTTTCCGTCTCACTATAAATAACAAAACCAGAACAAAATGTTTTGGTTAAAAATATAATTAAAATAAATTAATATAAACATATAATTAATACTAATAATTAACATATAATACATATTCGTGTGTTATTAATATAAAACAAATTCAGATGTCATACCGTAGCAGCACTGAACTTAACATTGGAGTAAAACGTGTATTACATAAAAATAAATTAAAATATATATATGAAAGAATAATTCTTATATAAATCCAAAGTGAAAACGATTGACTTGTTTACTCCTTTCCTTTTGAAATCGTAAAAGTAATAATTCTGGAAACGAGTCGATGTGCATCGATGCACTCGTAGCAAATTCAAATGCTGCCCACGCTACCTCCCGTCACGTGTACCCGATCGTAATATCCGGCCGAGAAGCGGCTCGTGAGTGAATTAGACTTTTACGACTCGGAGGAATCCGAGCCACGTAGTGAAGGTAATAATTTTCGATTACTGATATCTACCGACTCTCGTCAAAGTCATTCCTGGATAGAACTTTATTTGGCCTCGTCTTCAATGTTTAGTGTTCTTCAAAACTTTTGTCACACGTCTTATTTTATCTCCATTTATGTAGTCTGCACAGTAATACTTGGTGACAATCTTGAAGTACCATTGATGAATTGTTCGTTCGATATTTTTTTATAATAGAAATATGTTTTCTACTAGAAGGATTTTATACTCAAACAAAACCCTGGATTGAAACATTATAATTTTTTCCCCTATAGGTAATAAATTCCCAAATGGAAAAATTTTACAGGCTAGTTTCTAAAATAGATGGCGCTTTAGAACAGTTCAAAAACTATTTTACTTTTGAAACTTACTTATATTAATATCAATTAAATACAAGTGTCATAGATAGTGATTTTATAAGACAATTATCACAAAAGTGCTGATCAGGTAAATAAGACGTATTTTAATCACTTTATCGTCTTTTTATCCTGATTTTCAAATTTTACGTTATTTTAGCATCCATTTAGTTCTGAAATATGTCACAAGAATGCGCATAGGATTTTCACCTAGTAACATTTTTTTATATTTCCTTGAAGGCCACAAGGCTTTAAATTTTTTTTTCTAAGCTGACTAAGATAAAACTGTAACATTTTCACAATTGTTTGAAAAATTTCTAATTTTTCGTTTTGATTCCACTGCTATTTGTATCTGCGTAGATGTCTGCATAGGTCAATCTGATTATAGTAATAAAATAACTCGTTTCAACGCTCTACTTAAGAAAAATTGCATTCATATACGTTCCATTCGTGTACAATTTTTCTAGTTTCGTAGAGTACACTCTCATAGCTACATTTGATGAGTCACAGCTACGCAAACTCTTCACCATATCGACCTCTCCGCATTTAGACGCTTCCGCCTTATACTACACTCATACACTTCCGCTAAGACGACCTTAGCTTTTTCTACTCACAATAACATCTTGACATATTTCTTCGGTAATATCCCAGACAGGGAAAAAAGAGCTTAGCTTGCTTTAAAAGACGTTTGCATTAGTTCACTTGGGTGGCGTAATTAAAAAACAATGTCATCATACATCCGTAATCAATACTAATAATAAATCTGTAAGTGTAGGTATTGTATGTATGTATGTATGTTCCTCCATAACTCTGAAACGAATTCACTGATTTTCATGAAACTTGGTAGATAAACATTTGGACGTACGGGACACAGGATAGGCTACTTTTTTCCTTTTTAACGCGGACGAAGTCGCGGGCGCCAGCTAGTAATATTATAAATGCGAATTTTTTTTGGATGTATGGATATATGGATGTTTGTTACTCTTTCACGCAAAAACTACTGAACCGATCACCATGAAATTTTGCATACACATTGTCTGAGACACCAGAAAGGACATTGGGCATCTTTCATCCAGAAAAAAGGACTATTCCCGAGGGATCATCTAAAATTAAGGAAACTAACTCCTATACTAAGATTTTTTTTTTAATAAAAAAATCCTATGCAAATTCTTAATTGCGAGCGTAACAGGTATATTATACATGACGGGTCTAAATAAATATTATGGAGTTCCTTACTTTTTTATTACTAAGTGTTTTGTTATTTTTAAGCTTCGTTGACAAATGATCTCGATGGCGAAAAACCACGCATTAAATGCAATAAATTGTGGAATGTAAATTTACCTAGGCTTTTCAAAGATCCAAATCTATCGTTGGCACTCACATATCGTAATATGGATAATGTGTTTCAAAAAAACATTTAATTTTAAGTTTCGATCCATGATTGTCTCTTTAAGTTTAGAAAATCCATCAAATATACCGAAGAAAGAGGCCAAGATACGTTTATCCTAATGCTGTTACCACGGATCCCAATACCCGATGGATATAAGCTATTCGCGCTAAGTTATCGCCGTAATTTATCAATGCCAACGTCCGTGCAGTTGGCATGATCAATCTAAGTGCTAACGTGTATCGTTAAGGATATACGCAGCTAACGAAATTGCTATAAGTTGACGAAGCGTATCAACAAATGTCAAAGGAATTTATAAATATAAGAAATACAAGATAAAAGAACATTTTTATTAATTCAGTAGTGGCTACCAGGGCCTGATTAACCCTTAGGCTAATTAGGCTGCAGCCTAGGGCGCGAGAATCGTAGGGGCGCGCTGAAATGATGTCTTCGCATGCGCTATTTATCTAGCATCATTGCATCTACCCTACACTGAGAAAAAAAAATCTCTTCTGACAACTAAATTTTATTTACGCCAACAAAATGATTTAATAGCCCATTGCCAATAAAATATTTAATAGTTTTAAATAAATATTTTGTAACTTCTTAATGAATTAATTATTAGAGATTAAAAAAAATATAGTAGATAATTGTGCGTTCACTGGCGAGCATGAAATCATATCGTATTAACTATAAAATATATTAGTTAGCCTTAGAAAACGAGTTATTATGAATATGTAATTAAATATTATTTCAAAATGAAGAAATGTTTATTTAGCTATTTATTGACTCGAACGTTTTTAAAAAATAAAAATAAAAATTTTACTCAACGCTCCGTTTTTTATGTTATTCGGATTTGTTTTAGATTTTGTCTCGACACTTAACATTTTTCACTTAAATAAATATATAATTAAACCCTAGCGAAAATTCGAATCTAAGACCTTAACACACGTAACCGCCCACTCAGCCACGACACCTTATGAGTAACAAAAGTTAAATAAACTCTTTTTAATAACTTCAATATGCTATTGCAATAATATTACATTTAACCTTAGAGTTTGCCACCCTAAGGTTAAATGTCCTGCAGATTTAAAGGACAACGTTAGTTTCGCTTGCAGATCGATCTGAAAATTTTTATAGGTAGTATGAACCATGTTAAAATTTTCACACTAGTAATTAAAGTCAAAACTAATATACTACTTTTTAGGCCGACCGTAACACACCTGGCGGGGGCGCGTCCTCATAATTAGCCTAGGGCGGTCAGAACTCTTGATCAGTCCCTGGTGGCTACGCACACTGGTTTCCCAGTCCTGCCATCCCCTTTCAGAAGATCAACTTAGAATTATAGCATGTGTGAAATGTTAGAATTATTAGTGAGATAAAAGGTATACCTAGGAAGTATAGCACAATCAATTTATTTAAAACTTTTTAGTGTAAGGTTTTACTTAATATCGTATGTGCAGAACTTACGTTTGCGTAATATAAATGTTCTAAATACAAAGTCAGTTATCATGAGAAGGTAGATATCAGGTGACAGGTGTTGAGGGTTGAATACCATGAAGTCCTGTCTGGTCTAGTGCCAACGCGTCTTCCATTTGGAGTCTCTTCGGTGTTTCGCTGACTTGTAAAAATTTCTGGTTCACATTATAAATCATTCAAAATCTCTCACTTGAAAATAATTCTCACTTAGGAATGTGCAGGACTATGACCTTTTCAACTTTTGGGGTAATTTGTCATAAAATCCGTGCAAATGTTGGCCGGCCGCCAGCCGAGGACACCAGCTTCATGGCGAGCTGTCACATAACCTATCTCCTTATATAAGATACGAGTACATTACTATCAGAGGCACGTGCTCTCAAATGATCATTATATCAATATAGAGGTAGATTTCTTTACCAAAGGAAATGGTTATACAAATTATTTTGTCTGAGTAACCTACTAATCACCGAACAGTATGAAATTAAAGGCATATAAAGGCTTAATTCAAGCTCAAAAGCTCTCATAGCATATCTTGTCTATTTTCACTTTAGTAAACATCAACTCCAAGTCTTTCCTGTACTAGGTAGACCAATTAGGAATATAAAATTCTACTGAAATTGTGCTTTAATATGTCCAAAGTGACCACAAACGAAGTTAGATTTTACTGGATATTACTTGTGATGTAGGTACTGCTGTATACTGTACCTGTACTAGGTAGACCAATTGGGATTATAAAATTCTACTGAAATTGTGCTTTAATATGTCCAAAGTGACAACAAACGAAGTTAGATTTTACTGGATATTACTTGTGATGTAGGTACTGCTGTATACTGTACCTGTACTCGGTAGACCAATTGGGATTATAAAATTCTACTGAAATTGTGCTTTAATATGACCAAAGTGACCACAAACGAAGTTAGATTTTACTGGACATTACTTGTGATGTAGGTAGCTGCTGTAGGTGATGTAGACACCGAATCAGAATGGAACTCACGTGCGATTAGAATGTCTACCAGTAGTCTGTAGATGCGGTGTTACGCTGCAAGTATACCATTCGAAACTAATCCATAACTAGTCCATACTAATTCATACTAACATTAAATAAAATAAAATAAATAAATTTTGATCTTTCTTTAAATTAGTAATATTAAACAATCATTACTTTAAATTTTTATTGCTCTAAAATGTCAGAAATATAGTTTTTGTTCTCATCTTCGTCCTCAAAATATTTTATATACATAAATATTTTAAATATTTTATTTTATATAAATATTTAAAATATTTAAATATTTTAAAATATTTTAAATTGTAGTGTACGTGTTATTATGATGTATAAACTACATTACTGTAAAGTTTCATCTGTTTTTGCGTGAAAGAGTATATCAGTATTCATACATCATCACAAACTTTCGTATTTATAATGTTAACTAGGCTATTAATTGCTAAAAACTGTTTTTTGACCTGTAAATATGCCTCAGATGATGATGCGAATCATCAAGAAACCCAAGAGGGCATAATATCTTAGCCATGTGCAATAGATATTTGCTTCTCTAATTAATCACGACGGGTAAGGTGGAAGGAAGTCGTTGCGAAACTAATGAAACAAATATTTTTAGTTATTCATAACTATTCATCTGTTAGAATTACATAGTGTTTTTTTTATAACTGTAAGGGCCTCTTTCACCATCTCTGAGTAAAGTGTCAAGTAGACTAACCGCTGTAAGTCAGCGGTATTAAAGTCATTAAAGTCACTGGTAAGAAAGCGTACGAGTTTCACCATATCTTCGAGTAGCATTACTCAAGGGTAATTTCAATGAAATTGAAACAAGATACTCGTAACATTTACTCGCCTATTAACGTTACTTGAAAAGTAACTAATCAACACTTTACTTGTAGTTGGTGAAAGAGGCCCTAATTAAAACTACATCTACTGAATTCCAAAAATGTCTCTCGAACAGTATGATATTTCAGAACAAAAACATAAATGATTTTCTGTTCAAAATGAAGTTTCATTCTCTGAAAAAGTAATCAGGGTTTTTAACTGAAATTCGAGCCGTAAATTGCTGATTTACCAATGGCTTTCAAATCAGTAAACTCTGACCGTTTATTGCAGAACGTTTCAATACAGTATGGTCCGGATTTGGAATTAGCTTTTATCTTAATTCATTGAAAATTCTACATAGACTTTATTTGATTTTATGAGATTTCATTTGTATCTACTTAAAACTAAACTATCTAAAACCTTATTAGTGTAAAAAAAGGCTAGCTTTTATTTCTATTTAATATTTTTTTCTTATTAGGTAATAAATTAAGTTTAATGTGCAGGTATATTCTGGTCTTATCTGTGCTTCCATGATTACTAGGACTAGGGCCCATTAACTCGTTAAAAAGAATTATATTAATTAAAAAAAAAAAGAAAAAGAAAGAAAGAAAAGAAATACATAAAAAATTTTTTTTACAAGGTCAAGCTTAGACATACTAAAATTTATAAGTAAAAAAAAATACAAAATAATTACAATATATATACATTATAGATACATAATTATAATATATATAAACATATTAGACATTATACGTAAATACATACACATATACACAAACATAATTATGTGTGATTGCGTGCGTGTGCGTGCGTGCGTGTGTGTGTGTGTGTGTGTGTGTGTGTGTGTGTGTGTGTGTGTGTGTGTGTGTGTGTGTGTGTGTGTGTGTGTGTGTGTGTGTGTGTGTGTGTGTGTGCGTGCGTGCGTGCGTGCGTGCGTGCGTGCGTGCGTGCGTGCGTGCGTAAGTGAATTTGTTAGTATTAATGTGTGTTTTAAAATGAAAACCAAATTCATAATGTTAGTTTGCGTTTACACGTTTAGAATTATTAGAGATTTCAATCTATTATTTCTCAGTATATATACTTGTTTTGGTGTTATCTAGAGTTTTATCTATTGAAAATAAGCACCTTTTGCAGAATGGGTAGAGGTAGAGAATCGGATCTTTAAACTCTCGAGACGTGAACAGGTTTTGAGAAATCCAAAAGCGCTTACGTAACTGCAAAGGTGCGCTGGCGTCGTGCCAGACTTTAATATTATTGGACTAAAATTAAATGCTCAAGCGGGTCACTCGTTTGACGATAACAATTAACTGTTTTAGAGAACCTTGTATATTTATTTATATTAAAAAAAAACTTAACTAAACGCTAACGTTTACTATGAGGTTTTCGTCACCACTTTGCCTTTAAGTTCTTATTATTTTTACTAACAAACTGTAGATTCATATATTTACAAACGATCCGCCCCCGGCTTCGCACGGAGTTATTTTTTTTAAATCCTTTCTAATCGGATGCTTAAGTTATAAAATAAACTTGTGTTTCTAATTTCAGCTTTCTCAACTTAGTAGTTTTTGCAGAGCGTTGATATTAAACACTACAAACTATTTTAAAAGTATAGATTCAGTGCTTTAGCTATTTTTCTGTTTTTAATACTTCATCTGGATTTCTGCTGTTTGGTGAACAAGTACTATTTGGTATGCTTCTACTATATTTCTGATGTACTGCAAAACATGTTATGAATTAAAAAATAATAATATTTGATTTACCTAACGCAATGAAAATTTTTTTTATACTTTCACTTGAAGCACAAGAAAGTTTGCACATATTATGTATTTTTACATGAGGAAGGTTTTTATGCTGTCAAAGTTCAAGGCGGGAAAAGCCTTAAACTTATTTATGTAATGGATAAACCATGAAACTAAATGGCGCATTTTTTCCCCGCTAAGTAGTGCCAATAAATCATAAGAGCGACATAGACTTTACCATCATTGAATCATTACTTGGTAAACAAAACGCACGACGGGAATATAAATTAAAGCGAGCAAAGCCGCGGCTCACAGCTAGTATTGAATTAGCCTAATTAGACATAATAGCTTTATGTCCCATTTAGTTACAAACCTTGTTGTTAATAGTTATAGTTATAAGTAAGTTGAGCCACCGCATGCAACCTTTTGAACTAAATGCATTTGTCTTTGCATTCACGCTCTCACAAGTTAATGAGTTAAGTTTTAAAGTTATCAAGTCAACGATAAGTGAGGTTTACGAGAAACATAATAATAATATTTTGTTTTAATCTAGTTTGATAAAGTTGATAATAAAGTTTTTACTGTGATTCATCTATATCTAGATACATATCATCAATCAATACTAATAATAAATCTGTAAGGGTCGGTCATGGAGTAAATTACTTTGTTTTCAGAGATATCGTGTTTATAGGCTTTATACACGATACTGAAACTAAATTGACGATTTTTAGAATTTTTTCTGTATGTATGTATAACTCCTCCATAACTGAAATGAATTAACCGATTTTCATGAAACTTGGTAGATAAACATTTGGACGTACGGGACACAGGATAGGCTACTTTTTTTGGTTCAACGCGGACGAAGTCGCGGGCACCAGCTAGTATATAATAAAATCGTAAACGAGTAGTACTGTTTGTACATTGATTTCCTTTTTCTCTACAATTTAGTTAGACATTAATGCCTCTTTTTTGTTTGACATAGATATTTTTGTAAAAACGTTACCAGTACAAAACGTAAAATAGACCTTACATGAAGTACACAAGGTACAAATGATAAATCTTCAAAGATAAGTTGGTTGGTCCTCGTGACACTTTGCAGGTGGACTCTACATCTACGAGACGTTTTTGCCCATAAACAAGTGACAGTCTTGCGTGCCTTTATAAGCTGTTGGCTTAAGGCATAAGCGGACGCGTTTTTTATACTGCTTCATATTAATAGCTTTCGATCAGGATTTCTCAAGAGCACCAAGTACCTAAATATTTACAGGACATAAAGGTAGGTAAATTCATTTTTGAACATTCCTATCGATGAAGACTCGTCAGTGTCGTTTCAACCATTTTTTAGACATTAGTTCGGTCAAATTAAATAAACAAAAAGACAAAAAATTAGAAAATCAGTTTAACCATACTTTTATTATTATTATTTTGTTAAAAAATTTCAACTTTATTAATAGTTTGTAAAGTAAATAGAATCATTATTACGTATACATAGATTTTATACAATATAGATTCCCACAATAGTACAATAGTACATGGAATTTGTGGGGATTTTTCATGGACGAAGGGAATTTAATTGATTTAGATTGTGGCAATATAAAAACATTTCAATAAAAATATTTCATGAAAAGAAAAACGCTCATCACTTATGGACCGGACCTCTGGCATTATTCCAAAGCAACTAACGTGCCTGTACAACGGTAGGTGTCGTACTCTCTGATACCGTGCGAGAATAAGCTTGAGTTAAACTGATTCCCGATTTTAAACCTCTAGATTTATATTGTGCCCGTGTGCCCCTAAATACAAATTACATAAGTACCCCTCGTAATACTATTAGTATTAAAGAAACTTTGTTTAAAAGGATTTTTTGAATTTCATACTATTAATCTGTACTAACGTTAGTTATCCATACTATCCATCCATATGCATACTTAATATTATAAATGAGAAAATAACTTTCTCTGTCTGTCTGTCCGTTACCTTTTCACGCCTTAACTATTCAGCCAATCATCATGAAATTAACTATACATACACGTTGTCAGTCAGGGTACTTTTTATCCAGAAAAAAAAGACAGACAGTTACTTGCAAATTTTAATATTAGTATAGAATAATATTGAATATAGATTACACGATTATCAATAAATTATATCTATTGCGAACACTATATTGGGACAATATCTATTACTATTTGTTTGACGAATATAATTTTACAAATATTAACACTATTATGGCTGTCCCGAAGAAAATCTTTTAAAGCGTGTACGATATACGATATTTATTGACGAATTATGTAATATGCATAAATAACTTTATAGAAATACAAACATGACTAAAAAACACTTCAAACTAGTAGAAACCAGTAGTAAAACCTTTGATGTGTAAATTGAAGTTCAATATGTCGCTCGCAATCATCGCCTTGTCAACGGACGAGCGAATTGCTGAGAGGTGTTTTACACACGCGATACGTGTATGTATGTGTTCGATTGCTATTTTAAGTATTTCTATTTATTTCAACAAAAGAAAATTTAATAACCTTTGGGTAGACAATTTTTTTAATTGTTATACAACTAGCTTTTACTCGCGACTTCGCCTGTGCCCCTTTTTCTTGTCTGTTAAAATATTTATTCAATGATATATTTTTATTAGGCGTTGAATTTATTATTTTTATTTTTAGATTCCTTTAGGAACAGTACTTTTATGTCCTTTTAAACGTGTATGCAACTCGTATTCAAAATTTCATGATGATCGCTTGAGTAGTTAAGGCGTCAAAGCGTATAACAAACAAATAAACTGACTCGCATTTATAATACTAATTAGTTAGGATATACATATATATATAAAGAAAATAAATATATATAAAAAACATTTGTAGTCCTCACACTCTAGCAAACATTCACAATGGGCTAAAACGTTGGTCAGGTCACACTTCATCATACAAAGTGCAAGACAAATAAACATAGTCTGATATAAATACAATATATCTACAGATTTATCAATCCAATGCAATCCAAATCGCAATTATATCTTGATAAATTAAACATACTCTAAAGCCTAATCTTTCAAAAGATCGAATCATGCGGTGACCTAAGTTTAATAGTACTTATTTGTAAACTTTTGAGCTAATATAAAGAAATTTATCAGTCAGACTCATTCAGAGCAAACCGCTAGACAGCCTGTCCACTATATTACGCAGTGGTGTTCTATCTTCACTGAAAGGTTTTTTCAAAATTATTTTCTTGTTTCATAAAACAGTCTAAATTTAAAACACCTTCTCTGTTGTCACAGAGTCATAGGTATTAGCATAGTAAATTTTTTTTAATGAAATCGAAACACTTTTGGCGCTCCAATATTACGACACCAATTAGTGGTTACCGAATGTTCTGAACTAATTGGAATGAATTTATTTACTCATTCATCAATCCGTGTCGACTGGGGGACCGGTCAACAGCCACTAGTACTCCCAAAATGCAGTAGATTAACTATCAACTGTTTTTAACGACTGCATTTTATATTAATTATTGTGAATTAAATTTAGAATATTATTATATTATAATATAGTCGGGTATATTTTAAAATTTCAAACAATATCTGAGCCTTTGAAAATTTCAAATCGGTTAAAAATCATTATTTATTTACAGCATGTAACGTTACACAAGTAAATTTAAAAAAATATTATATAGCTTATTACAAGGTTAGACATATTAAAATTTCTTCTAAGTATAAAAAAACAAAAAAAAAAAACAAGTAATTAAAAAATGATAACAAAATATATACATGTATCTATAACTATATAAACATTTTATACAATATATGCAATTACATACATATAAACACATATTCTAAAAATAAGTCTGGGCGTTATTACCGTTATTATAAATTAGTTTCTAACCTCAGTTTCTAACTATTAACACAGAATAAGTAGTAGTAAGTACTACAAGTAGTAGGTACTAATAACGAGTATGGTAAAAGTTTATGAGCATGGATGTAATGTAATGTATATTAAACTTTCATAAAAAAGCTTTATAGTAATTTAGTTTATATCTTAATTATAATCATAATTAAAATAATGAACACACAAGTTATAATTCATCGAAACACGCTTACGAAGACGTGTGCAAAATCTTGTAAATAAATTAAAAACTTTGATAAACGGAGAAAAAACCACCATTATGAAGTTACAACACTATAGGCCTCTCATTTATGTGGGTTTGATAGTTAATGAAATTTCGTGGGGCGTAAAGATTTTCCACGATACCATGACTGAAATGGAACATGTTTTAAAAGTTATAAACACGCTTCAGAACCATATTCTAACAATAAAATGCAGAAGGGTGAATTAACAGACTAAAGCGTGACATTTTTTTATCATTGTTCCAGTTCAGTCTCGAGTTGTTTCTCGAAAATTATTTACAAAGATAAAGTTTAATATTCTCACAAACATTTACTTAACGTTTTTGAAGTAGAAAGGTGTTTTTTTAATGTGTTATTAATATTCGTGAGGATGTCAGAACCCATTATCATCAAGGCCGGAAGTGAACTAAGAATCTTATTAAAACAATGTTTATTAAAAAAAAAATTGGATGAAGATTCACCCCTTCAGCGATAACAGCCTCCTGGTGCTCTTA